>JBBIGA010117694.1:0-10264 GCA_037576975.1 Alestes dentex | reverse complement strand
AGTTTGTGTTGGAGTCTGAGTGAGGAGGAACAGTTAGAGTCAGTAGAGGTAGTTTGTGTTGGAGTCTGAGTGAGGAGTTAAATAGTAAACACAAGAAAAATGCTCCCATGAAAGGATGTTCATGTTTTTGACCTGTACTGGCTACTTCCCTCCAGTTAAATATTGTCATCCAAAAAAACAAACAAAGAAAAAGTATCTCCAAAATGGTACCTTTATAAAGAATGGCAAAAGTGTTCTTTGCTACTAATGTAAGTAAATTGTATCCCAAGTAAACCTGGAGCATTTCTATTTGTCCATTCATCATGAAAGTTGCACAGGATGTAAAGAGTGACTGCTGGGTTCAGATGATGTAGAAAAGGTTTTTTTTTTTTTAAACGGAGAAACGTTCTTCAGACAGCAGTGAAATTTCATGGAACATGATGGATATCTCTCCCTTGGCACTAACGAGTAGCCTCAGATAGTTTACCCAGTATCAGACTTTACCACATTTTAACAAAGACTAAGTTTATTTTTCTTAGAAAAAGCATCTCACTTGTTTCTGCATGCATGCTCTCTCCCTGACCTTGCCTCAACCTCAAACCAGCTACTTCCTGAACAAGCTGTGTAAACTGCAGCATGGCACTAATCTTTCCTGATTGGGAGAGATATTGTTTTGCAGAACAGGTCAGCTAGCTCAGCGGCCTCTCACATAAACTATCTGTTTTGAAATGTGGACACAATCTGGAATAAAGGAATAATTCAATCATACATACTAATGTTACTAACAATGAATGGAAGATAGTAATTACCCAAGAGCACAATATAATTTGAATAATGCTAATCAGTGATTATTACAGTTACGGCATTTAGCAGACGCTCTGATCCAGAGTAACGTACGTCAGTGCTCAAGAGGCCTACACCTGTTCTTCACACCTTCAACTGCTTTTAACCGAGTTACTACCAGCTAAGTTGCACACGTTGGCAGACCCTGTCAAAAGAAATGTCAGAGGTTAGTACAAAAATAGACAAACATGGACAAGAGTTAAGATAAGAGTTTTTATATATATAGGAAAAAAATATGCAAGCAATAAGTGTGAGGACTAGTCAGTCCCCTAGGTGCTCCTTGAAGCGGTGGGGAATTCTTGTTATGAACCTAATGCAAGCAGCCACAGGGAGCCAGTGAAGGTTTTCCAGTAGAGGCACGGCATGTGAGAATTTAAGAACATTGAAGACTGACCTCACAATTGCATTCTGAATCAGCTGAAGTGGTCTCGTCGCCTTCAGTGGGATTCCAACCAGTAGAGACTCGATGTGTAACTGCATAGCTTCAGTGGAGAGAAAGGGTGCGCGTCACGTGACTGGTGCGTGTGACACATCTAGGATGACACCAAGACTTCTTACCTTCTTTGAGAGGACAATAACCGAGTTCTCAAAAGAAACTGTGAGGTTGTGGCTTGATGATGGATTCCTGTTGATGAGTAGAAGCTCTGTCTTGTTTGGATTCAGCTTGAGGTGGTGGGCCAACATCCAAGAGGAGATGTCAGCCAGGCAGTCTGAGATGTGGGTCGAGACCTGATCATCACTGGAGAGGAAAGAGAGAATACGGTGAGTGTCATCTGCATAAAAGTGGTAGGAAAAGCTGTGTGAGGCTGCTACATCCCCAAGAGAACTAGTCTAAGAAAAGAGAAGCGGTCCGAGGACCGAGCCCTGTGGAACACCAGTGGACGCTCTTTGTGTTGCATACTGGGATCCTTGCCATGCCACCTGGTACTTATGGCCATTGAGGTAGGATGCAAACTGTTGCCAGGCTGTGCCCGAGATCCCAAAGCTGGAGAGAGTAGCCAGGAGGATTTGATGGTTGACTGTGTCGAAGGCAGCATAATGGTTGGGAGGAATCAGGGCTGAAGACAGGTTGGCTGATCTAGCTGCATGAAGTTCTTCGGAGACGGCTAAGAGTGCAGTTTTGGTAGAGTGCGCAGCCTTGGACCTGGACTGGTGAGGGTCCTGAAGCCTCTTTTGAGAAGGAAAGATGTTGAGTTGGTTATAAACAACACATTCCAGGACTTTCAAAAGGAAGGAGAGAAGAGATAACGGTCTGTAGTTGTTGATGTCAAGAGTCCAGCGTGGGTTTCTTCAGGATTGGTGTGATCAGCACAGGCTTGAAGGCAGAAGGGACGTGGCCAGTCATTTAGGAGCCGTTGACAATGAAAGCAATGTGCAGGATTAGATCTGCGGCATGCTCGATGGGTTGGAGAGGCAAAGTGGTCAGCTTACATCAGGAGCCGAGACACATCCTCGAGAGACAGCGGTGAGAAGCCAAGATACTGAGTGGCATGTGCTGGTCTCTGGCTGGCATGCGGCATGTTGTTAAGAGGGAAGGATCTTCTGATAGGGGGTAAGGACCTTCTATAATCATTCATCCATTGTTAGCAACATTGTCGACTGGACAGTTTCTTTCATAGAGCTGCATGAAAGGAAAAGGGAAAAATCCAAAAGGGAAAACTGAGATTTCGTTTTTTTTATGTTTCAAAACAAAAAAGCATTTTAATGTATGGAAAAATATATATCAGATATTTGTTATGTGAAAATATGTTCCGGTATCTAGTTTGTAGATTGAAATAGTGGCATCACAGAAACACCCCTTTCTGGCATCTTCATTTTTATAAAAGCCCGAAGGCTAAGATATAACTATAAGGTGTTCATCAGTTTTCCCCTTTTTCATTTTATACACATTAAAATCACTCATCTGTCAGCGTTGTTATTTAAAAAAGTACTAGACCCGAGCTTAGGCTGAAACAGTCTAACGTACGAGCTCTCGGTTTCATTTCTCTTAGAGTGTTCAAAAAACAGAGGCAATATTGTGATGGAAAAGTCCAACTGAAGGGGATTTTAGTGAGCGAGGCGGGGAAGTGAGGCCTGCAGGTAGGAGGGCTTTGTTTTTTGTTCCACAGAAGTAAGAAGTAAACCTCAAAACCTTTTTTTTTGCACTCGTTCAGAAAAACCAAAGCGTTTTAATCTCTGAAACACCACAATAAGCGTACGTCTTGTCTGATTCCTTTGATTTGGCATTGACAGGTAAGACACATTTGTTTCATTTAATTGTTTAGCCAAGCTGAGATCAAGCTGGATTTAAAAAATGTGCCTGAGTGGGCAGATCATGTTGAATTTATCGGGCAGTTCATCAGCCATGTAGGTGTATCTGGCTGTAAGTGGGTGCAACTCAGACTGAAGTGTTTCTTGGTTGGTACCTAATTACTGGATTAATAAAAACTGCAGCAAAAGGAGAAGTTTAGCTGTGAAGAGTGAGAGAGGAAGTCTCAGCAGTAGGGTGGTGGGGGAGAAGTGTGTGGGGGTGTTTGTGGCGCGTGTGGTTTATCAGAAGTGATATATAAAAAGTACGTAGTGCGATGCCTTATTTAATGTAACTCTTGCGCCCCCAATATGAAGGGCTGCGTGTACAAGAGAGCCACAAAGAACCCATAGGGTTCCCATAGTGTACAGATTCTTTACTGCTGCAGTGCCCCGCGTTGGATCAGCGGTAAGATAGTGGGCACCGAGTCAGAAGATTGCTGGTTCAAATCCATGGTCTGAATACATTTCGGGGCAGCTGGTAACTAGGGAGCCCCAGCCATGGAAAGGCCATGGGTTTGAATCCAAGCCCTGTCAGAGGCACCACTAAGGTACCCTTGAGCTAACACTGCTCCCCGGGCGCTGTGTTCCTGGCTGCCCGATGCTTCTGGGTTAAATACAGAGAGAGAATTTCACACTGTGTTGTGTGATGGTGTGTTCACATGTGACTATAAAGGCCTCTTTTCTTCCAGGAATCTTGACAAATCGTGGAGGCTTCTTTAAAAAACGATTTCACACATGTTTACAGAAATGGAAACTTCACCCACTGAAGTTCTTCAAGGAACAGGAACAGATCTTCTAGAGAAGATTCCTTTCGGGCATTCTTAATATTGAGTATATGTACACATGTTAATGTTTTCTATCATTTTTCAAACATGAATGGTCGTGATATTAACCATCTGCTTGTGGCAAAACATCTTCATCTCATTTTGCACCACTTCACATCACCTGTATGTTAATCAGATTAGATCATTTTAAATGAAAAGTCAGTACTGACAACTTAGTGTCTTCACTGAAACTTTTGACCTTGCATTAGCATGCCTACATCCATATTGTTATAAACAACAAGTCAGTTTCTTCATGCTGAGCTGAAGTCCCATCTTCAGCTCTGTTTACAGTTTTTACATATACAGCATTTAGTAGACGCTTTTATCCAAAGTGGCTTCCATCCCCTAACTACAGGAGGCAGTCTCCCTGGAGCAGCTGGGGGTTAAGAGTCTTGCTCATGAACCCAGTGGTGGTTTACTGAAGGCAGGATTCGAACCCATGACCTCTTGGTCCCGCAGCAAGTATCTTACCCAGTAGGCCACCACTGTTGTCTGCATTTCAAATGTTATTTATTTAAGACTCTTATTATGATTAACACATGTTAAACCAGTGTGGAGATCGTGGGCAGCCTTGTCTGACTTCTTTGCGCATGTGGAACCAGTCTGGCTTGTGGATCAGTACTGACGTTACCCAACAGAACCCTGAGATGCTGTGGTATATCCATTTTCCTGAGGACATTTCACAATGTAATATAGGCGGCGTAGTCAAACACTTTGCTGTGGTCAGTGAAGTACATGTTGACGTTGGGAAGTCCTTGGCTTTCTCAGTTCTCAGACGTATGCCAGCAATTTCCATAATATTACTGGGATAACCGGGTAATCTTATTTCCTCATTGTTTTACAACTGATATACATACGTATATATATATATATATATGGGAAAAAACAGGACACTAGAGGATTCGGAAAGTTTTGCATTGAGTTAAATCTGACATTTCTGTACTGGTGCTTTCCACAAAGTTCTTTCACTTCCCTTGGGGAAGTTGCAGAGATCAGACCCTGAGTTTCCTCAGCTGTGTTTGTAGACCAAAACATGAATATACCTTCTATGGAGTGGATAGAGACTGGGATTTCTCCTCGGACCTGAACAAAGCAGGTACCGGCATACACCAACTATTTCATTGTTTCATGTCTTCCATAAAAAAATTCTGCTTTATCTCTTAAATAGGATTTCAAAACCTAGTGCTTTCCCATCGGTTTACAGTGACGGCATATCTACAGTGCTGTCCTTTACTTCTAAAACTGGCACTTTTAGTTAAAAAAGGAGCAAAAAAGACTATGAGAAGCGCATTTGTTGTTGTTCTCGCACTGAAAATATGAAAGAAATCTAATCTTTCAATGCTAAATATTTTTAGAAAAAGCACATATATGGCACCTCTAGAAATTCTTATGAACAGAATCTTCTTTACATATATTCTCATTCATGTTTTGCCTTTTTTGAGTCAACAGAAACTCTGAAGTGGTCATTATAAAGTACAGAATTATATTCACAAGCAGAAGCCTTTCCATAAACAATAAACACCCTGATATTAGTTTCGATTAAAAATGACCCGTCTGTTCTTCAAGGAAACTGAAGTGGCCTCAGAAGGAAACGATGAAGAAATATTACACTGCAGAGAGGAACTATCAGTTTTTGAGTCCTGAGGATTATACATTTATAGAACATCAAAACCACTGGCACTGCTTTAGTCATAAATAAATACGCTGTGGTTGTTGTGGGTATAATGGTCCTGTGAACTTATTTTCAGTTAGAAAATCAACACAACATATAACTAGACCAGGGGTGTTCAAAGCTTTGCATCTAAATGTACCTGTTAAAATAAAACCACACCCAAAACCTTCTCAGAACTATTGTAAAATGTGTCAGGCATTAGTCTGCGTATTCATAATCATGTAATATCTTTCTCTGAGGGAGCTTTCAGTCCGAACTGTTTAATTATGCAGAAATTAAAATGGAATTCTTCTTTATTGTGTGACCTCTATCATGAAAAGAGCACAGATGAAGCAGAAACCAAGAATAATAACATGTTACATTAAGAAAGTTATTTTATGAAGAAGTTTTTCACATAAGTCTTAATAAGGGATAGCAAGGTTCTTCACAGCATGACTATGACTATTCATGTAGATTATGTAGTTAAAAGCCAGAGAAGAAAGTAAAGGGACACACAAATCAATTAATGTCAAATCTAACCTTTTATCATTGAAACTTCAATACAGAAATATACTTATGTGACCTTTTTAAAAAACGGTTCAATGACAAATCAAATTTACACTAATGTCCCTCTACCCCAAACACAGCTGAATGGTCATAACATGTTCAGCGTCCAAAGTTTTTCACCGGGCCCACACAGCTAATGTAAGTCTATATCATCCAAATATGTTTACTATTATTATAGCCTTCATTATTATAGCCTTCAATTAGAACTTGTAGTAAATTATTGCTTTGAACTCTGCTACCAAAACAGCTGGTGTGTGTATGCATGCCTGTGCCGGTCCTAGTACAGTGGTTCAGCATGTGAGATTGGAGCTGTCTGTGTGCCTTTGCATTTTCACCATATCGAAGAGTTTCCATGCTGCCCTTATTGTTGGATGCACTGCGGTAGCAAGTGCAACACAGTTCACATCTCTAAGGCTTTATTATTTTTTAACTAAATTCCATCAGAGAGGCAATAATAGGTTACTGAAGTGTGACATGTAGTCTTATTCCTGTGTTAATATTTTGGCGTTGCAAGATATCATTCTTTAGTTGTCATAAAAATGTGCCAAATACGCTAAGAAATAGCATTATTTCAGAAGAGGAGTAGACTAAAAGGTAGACATGCAGCAGAATTAAAGGGGTCAGTCATTCATGCAGCGACGTGCAGAACAGGGTGTTGCTGGGGTGGAGGGCTGGTACATGGTGAGGAAGGCTGTGTAGAAGTGTGAAAGCAATCAGATAAAGAGGCTCAGTCATTTCAGCCTGCTCGTCTGAGATCCTGCAGTGTTCCTGTGGTTATTCGTTTTCATAAACTTGTTTGATCTCTCACTATCTCTAACTCTCTCTAACTGTCCCTTTTAAGTCATTCTGGAGCATTCTTTCCTATTTTGGAGAAATGCACTCACAGAGTGTGTGGTTACTAGCTTATATTCTCTGAACTGTCTTTTCATGTGCAAGAGGATTATGGACAAAAAAACCTAAGTGGGTCTACTGAGCCCCCTGAGCTGTTGCTACATGGAAAACAGTGGAAAATGGAAAAGGATTAGTCCAAGTTATAGACTCTGAAAAAATAAAGGCTTCTAAAAGGTACTTGGCTTGAACAAGGGGTGCCCGAATCTGGTCATGAGAAGCCACCACCCTGGATAGTGGTTCCAAGAAATATCCAAGAAAATTCCACAAATTTCTAAGAGGAACCAGGGAGCGGGTTTGAGTTAGCTGATGATATTTGGCCTGTGAGAATCATATTATTGGCTAATATTGCTGTTTCCACCCTTTTGTTCACGGTGATGTACTGGCTTTAAAAAGTCCTTACATTTCAGTCAGCAATGAAAGGAAAACACTGTGTGGGCCTGGTATGATAAGTAATGCCTAATATGACCAGGGGTATGAACTAACGGGGTAAAATAAACAAGGTTTGGACATTGCAACAGCTTTGTGAAGGTAAAAAGGGAGTAAATAATTTGATGGTTTATTAGTTCAGACTCGTTCGACCTCTTAAAGGTTCCTAACAGAAAGTTATTACATGATATGGCTATGAATGCACTGCCTGATGCCTGGGAAATTGCTTTATTTTCATTGCTTTATTTTCATGAGAAGCTTTTTTGATGTCCAAGGCAGCAAAATAGCAACTATTATCCAATATTTAACCATATAAAATTCAGAAGATGCATGTAAGTCCATTAGTGGGATTGGATAGTAAATGAAATTTCTATATTAATGCTAGCAAGAAGCAAACTTCAAGCATAAAGCCTGATTACAGGGCAGGTGGGGCAATTGTACATATTAGAATTTAAGTAAACGATTGCTTTAAAATCTGCCATCAGAGCTATTTGTGTGTGTATGTATATCCAGGCTGGTCCTAGTCCCCTGGTTCAGCTCTCGGAATTGGAGCTGTCTGTGTGTGATTGTGCAGAATGCTCTGAAAATAATCTCTACTGCTTTATTACTCATTCCTTCCATGAGGAGCAGTAATATGTGTTTGAAGCATGACATATACTCTAATTCATTTATTCACTTACTCATTAAAAGTACTATATCAAACTATTTAAGTAATAAACTAATAAAACTACTACATGCATTTTGTACCGAACAGTGCAAGAATCAACCAGGCGGATCAAAAAAATATGTTGACATTTTTCAGGCATAAATATTTGCTCAAAACCCACACTAATATCTCGCCCGCCGCTGCAGTTGGAGTTTGTTTTTGTGAGAGAGCCGCGCTCCAGCACTACACCTGAAACCATGAGCGGTCGCGCTCTCATCTGCGGTCGGCTGACCTTTTTCTGAGAACGCAAACAGGTGGGACTGCTGTGAGAAATGATGCCCAGACACAGTTCGCCGACTCCACCAGGCAGATTAGATCTGAATCTTCATCCAGTCTTTTTTTGCAACCCCTGCAACCCCAGGCCGGCTCTCAAGTCTCCAAGTGACTCTGTGGGCCTGATCGAGAATGAGACAGTCGATCGCAATTAGTGTTCAAGGTTCATATCAAATCTATGGCCGCGTTTCGATGGCGTTTTCCCATAGATGCTTGATGGGTGGACTCTCCCTGTTGTGACTCCAGTGTTAGCAACCAGTGCAATGGTTTGTGCATTTTGAATATCCAATCCACATGGGCTGCCTGCTTGACCTGACACACTCCACTGCTTGGTCAGTGCAAGCTTGTTTAGAAACACTCATCTTTGCCATTGGCTTCTGACATCACCCCTTTACATCTTGTTTCACTTGCCTTTCCCATGGTGTACCTTCCTTTGTGTGTTTGTTTTTCTTGCTTCTTGGTTAACCGCTCAGCCTTCTCGTTATTGCCTGTAGAAGTGAGTCAAGCTCCGCTCCATTGAGGATGGGTGGCACAGTACAGTATAAAATCAGTTACATTGGACTTAAACCCATAATTTCCATCTAATTTCTTCTTTTTTTCAGTCATTGAACATGTGCATCTGTAGAAATGGTTAAAAGTGATCAATGGAGTTTATTTGCTTGAATCACTACTTACTATTTAAGCAGTAGAACATGAGAAGCAGCATATTATTGTGAGTAACATCACAACTCATTGACTTTGAGTGTTTTATTGCTTTTGTATAACCGCTCTGTAAAATAAAAAAAATAAAGGAAAGAAGCCTCAAACTTTGCTTTGATGCTGGTAATTCCTTTTGCCAAAAAAGAGTAGTCTTGGCATTATGGATCAAGCCATAAAACTGTCACAGGATCAAGTTCGGCCAGTCTGTAATGCATTTCACATCTTGTTTGCTGAACCTTTGAACCTTGAAAACAGATGCTGGCATCTTCATGACTCAGTAAAGCTTAGTTTAAACTAGAGAGGCAACAATCACAGCTTCTATAGCAACATATGGCGCACGAGCAGGGCTTCAGTTGGCCCTACTAGATAAACTGCAATAATGAAAGTGGTGGTCAAGTGTATATGTTTTCTTGTTTTAAACAGTAATTTTAAAACAAGATCTTTGACAGAAATACTGTTGAATATGTGAAGTCAGTAAAAAGTTGTTTTTGAGTGATCAGCTTTGACTGTTATGACAGAGTAGTAAAGACTGGCCTCATCTGTGTGGTAGACAAACAATAAAACCTTCCCATTCTCAGTAGAAACTGTTTCTGTGGTTTTACCATGTGGTTGTGCATGTGTGTGTGTGTGTTTATGCGTGTTTATGTATGTGCATGCGTGTGTGTGTGTGATTGTGTGTGTATGTATGTGTGGTTGTGTGTGTGCGTGTTTGCGCATGTGCGGGTGTGTGTATATGTGTGTATGTTTGTGTGTGTGTGTGTGTGTGTGTGTATGAGTGCATATGTGTATGTGTGTTTGTGTGCACGTGTGCAGGTGTGTGTGTGTGTGTGTTGGTGTGTGTGTGTTTGTGTGTGTATGTGTGTGTATGTGCGTGTGCATGTGTGTGTGCGCATGTGTGCGCATGTGAGTGTGTGTGTGTATGTGTGTGCGTGTGTGTGCGTGTGTTTGTGTGTGTGTGTGTGTGTGTATGTGTGTGTGTGTATGTGTATGTGTGTGCGTATGTGTGTGTGTGTGTGTGTGCATGAGTGTGTGTGTGTGTGTGCGTGTGTGTGTGTGAGTGTGTTTGTGCGTGTGTGTTTGTGTGTGTGGGTGTGAGTGTGTGTGTGAGTGTGAGTG
>JBBIGA010117693.1:0-10265 GCA_037576975.1 Alestes dentex | reverse complement strand
CAAGAAGTTTCTTCAGAACATCAGTGGAGTATTTCCTGGCCGAGCTGCCTCTGAATGACCAGGTGCTGCAGTTTTCCCAGTTTCTGGACTTCAAGCAGAAGATGGATGTTGCTGTGGATTATGTGCAGGACTTTGTCCAAAGGTATCTGTCCCGCCATCATTATAGTGGAGGAAAGGTGGAGGATGGAAGAAGTTGAGGAGCTGGTCTACAAGTGATGGTTCTTTCTGTTTCTCTCGTGTTCAGGTTCAACCATCTCCTGCCACATAAGGAGCCAAGGGAACAGAACCACTTCAGTGATGAATTCCTGGAGGACCAGATGATGAAGAAAAACAAGTCCCTGATGCCGTCTGGAGAGACGCTGTTCTTAGAGCAAGTGAGAATGGAGAGAACCACAGGATGGATGGAATCTGGGCCTATCTCAGGACTGTGAAGAACAATTGGCACCCTACAGTTTCCAAGACTGGTTAAGGCTGCACAGCTAGTGTTGAGTCTGGAACATTCTAACGCTGATGCTGAACGTACTTTCTCTGTGGTCGGACTTAACAAGGCAGACACACGGAATAGACTCTCTTGATGACACACTTTCATCCATTATGTATCAAAATGAGTGACATGTGAAGAGGTATTTTACCGGGCGTGGCATAATTTTTAATGTAAAATCCTCTACAGTTAAAGTTTAAACTCGTGTCTGACTCTGTACACGCAGAAGTGTCTCAGTGGATTGTCTCTCTCAGAAGCACAGGAAAGGAGAAGGGAGGGGGATCCCCCCTCTTTCTGCCAGGTGCAAGAGTGAACTGTGAGAAGCCAGGTCACTGGAGTTTAAGGCTGACAGGGGCCTATGTAAGGATGTGCAGCCTTGGACAGTAAGGAAAGTCCCAAAAATGCCTAGAAAGGCCATAAATCAGATAAAGCGCATGCCCAGAAAACCATCAAAAGGGGAGTTACAATGACATGGGGCAAAGTAGTGATAAATTTAATTGGTCAACGTAGAACTGGAGGTGTACCCTGAAATATGAATTAGAAGATGACTTAATCTATAGCAATTGGATGAAGATAAACAGGGAGGGATAAACAAAACAGATGAAGACAACGCCCCGTGTATTCTATAGGATTTACGTAGTAATGACGATAACAAGTTGGGCTTTCATTGGGCCTAACAATCATGTGGTAATAGGCAAATCAAGCAATGTAACACCCCACACTCTTCATTGGTAAGAAAATCTGTATGGGATGGATTGAAATAATACATAAATGAATAATAAAAATGTATAAAACCTGATGTCAGAGCCCAGGAGCGCAGAAGAAGAGCAGCGCCGGGCCACAGCTGAAGATCTTTGAATAAACCAGCACATCGCACCTGTCTGGCTCCTGATTTTGGGGACTTAGAATATTTTTGAGACCTTGGGGACTTAGAATATTTTTGAAAGTTGGGACTTATAATAATTTTGGACTTAGCTTAGCTTAGCCTATCTTAGCTTAGCTTAGCCTAGCTTAGCATAGCTTCAGCAACTTCTACACATTGAGTCCTGCTACAAATATGAGCCCCTGCTAAATCCGACACAACCTGTTACAACAGGACAAATGTCAGAGTTTAGGAGAAACCATTGGGAAATCTGACATAGTCTCATTTCTTAATCACTCATGGACTACCTCATCATTTCAGCTAGATCTCTTCCCATCTTTCTCTCACCTTTCTACTACTTTCACCCTTTCTCTTCTGCATGTTCTCTCTTGCTTTCCTTTATTTAACTTCCTTTTTTCAACTTCAACCATGACACTTTCTCTCTATAGCTCTCCACTCTACTGATCTCTCTTTCTGACCATTGGGTGAAGTTTTATGCATCTTTTTGACAACTGCAGGTCTTCTAAAAACTAGACCCACTTTCTCTGTGTTCCCCTCTATTTAACCTCATCTATTCTACATTTTAAATCATGTAACGTTTATATGATATTTGGTTTTGCTTGCATGGTTGATTTATGATGGCACTGCATTGCCAGTTTATTGCTTGTTCCAGTTTACAGACAAGGCTCTTGTAAAGAAAGGACTTTTTGTGATTGCCTGTATTGTTCCTTCAGTTCACAAATACGGTCACTTGTTAACAAGGTTAAATCAATAAATGAACTAGAGGTTTTCAACAAACTTTCCCACTATTTTTTTTCAGTAAAATTAGCCAAAGCTAAATTGTTCTGATAGACAAGAAGATACTGGAGCATTTTTAGGCCCAGTATACAGTCATTTCCTGAATATAAGCTGCACCAGGCATCAGCCTCCGTGAGGTAAAACCATGTATTAACCTCTACAGAACTAGATGTAGCTTCATTCTCCCTATAAGCTAACCAACAACAGCTAGTAAAACAGATATTAGGCTTGTTACTCATGAGAATTATCTTCGACTGGATCAAGACGAAGCTCAAAGTGTGTCTGTTCATCATCTGGATAAATCGGACTTTGCGTCAAATTGTTCTCTTCCCGTTTGTGCTACACGAGCATGTGCATTTGTTTAAGGGTAAAACGGGTGTGTTCTCACCACCCCCTGCTGCACAATGAGCCAATCACGCTGCTGCTATTCACATATTCAGACTGGTGTTTTCCATCTGAACAACTGAGCGGCATGGCTGTGGCTTGCAGAGGGACAGAAAATCTCAAGCTTTCTTTTTATTCTGTTTTTATTCACTTCATGTGTGAATGTCTTCATTAATTTTCTGTGGTAGAACAACCTGCTTTTAAAGAAACTGTACTGACACTGAATCCTAAATGCGCAGCCATTTCCAGACCTCCTCTCCGGACCAGAGTAGAGGAAGCTGCCAGTCAGATGAAGAACTCTTTGATGTCACACCTCAGTAAAGTCAGCGATGTTTCCACCACTACAGACTGCTGGACACATAGCAGCAGAGTTACTCAGGGTCACCGGATAAATAAGAAAACCCTGGAAAGGAGATCTGCTGTACTTGCTCACCAGAAATCAACACCTTTGATGTCCTCGCTGCTGCACTTCATGACATCCATTATCAAAACAGAATAAGGAGAAAAGTGGTAAGAACTACAACAGATAGCGGCTCCAGCTTTATAAAAGCTTTCAGTGTGTTTGGTGAGTGAAGCCAGTCTGAGAAAGCAGAGTCAGACCAAGAGTCCAGTACTGACTACCTGCACACATTCAGCATTCTGGGAGAAAATAATGGCCCTGAGGATCTGCATGCTCCACATCAATGCTTCACATTCACCTGGTAAACTTAGTACCACAACAAATGCTGCTACGGCAGACGAGAAAAATCACCCATACAAATGGCTCTAGTGCAGCCTTTGGGAAACACTGAGTCTGGAACACGGCAGCTCACTCGTATGAGGCAGCAGAAATGAGGAAGCTGAAAACAAGCTCTGACCCAATCAAACTCGGTGGAACTCAATATGCATGTCTCTGGAAAGAAGATCCTCCAAGTTAAAGGGAGGAAGCTATCAGGAATGTCTGTGAAGAATTCAAAGTGAAAATGGGAGTTTAAATCCTACATTTCTTAAGTATGAAAAACAGAGCCTGAAGTTACTTTTCTTATTTCATTGTTTTTACATACTTGGATCAAAAATGTAAATAACAGTTTCATTCTTGACTACACATTCTACATCTACTCTTTCAGGAAACCTGCTAAAGATTTGTTTTATGTCAGCTGAAATGACTGTCCTGAGTGAGTTCTGCACTGTGATGAAGCCTGTGGTAAAGGATTTAAACACACGTCAGTCTGAGACCAACACACACATGGGCTGATCTTCCCATAATCTTCCAGCTACATGCAAAACTCAGCAGGAGAGTCAGCAGAATCCTCCAAGATGTGTCTGAACTCATTAGGGCCATTTAGGATGGTGTCTAAAATCACTGGTGTGATGATGGAAGACCCTGAACTGAGCTGCAGCTCCTTCTGTAAAATAGAGACCACCTGGACTGAGAGGCTGAAATCATGGAAGCAGGAATGATTTCATTATGTAGTTTCATCTTGGAATCAGTTGTTAATCAGTCCCAGTTTTATCCACTTTGTATCTACTCTGCATATTGCCGTTAATTCATTTGTGTCTATCTGCACAGGTTGTAGTTATTTCATAATGCATTTTTTGCATGGATGAATTCTTGTTTCTACTTTAATCAAATCTTATTGGTCAGAAACATGCTGTCTGGATTGTTGTGTTTCTCTCACCACAGGTCTGGACTAAGTGAGGCAACACCTGGACCAGATGGCAGATTCTGCAGGGGAGCAAGTGTGGCATCATTCATCAGATGAAGAAGACTTCACCTCAGTGAAGTCCAGAAGGTCACATGGTACAGGGGGGCTGGGTGGGTACTATGTTTGTCTCAAATGAAGTGGATCTGCTGAACTCATTTCCACACATTAAAAACTGTCAGACTGAACACTGTCCTGCCTCCTCAGCGCCTGAGCGTCTCTTCAGCCGAGCTGGACTGCTGTTCACTGCAGAGTGACTGAGGATCAACTCCACCAACTCTGAAAAACAACTGCTGCTCAAACTTAACAGTGAGTTTAGAGAGTGATGCTTTAAAGATACACACATGGATAAAGAAACTGTAGTGTAGAGATACATTAGAGCAGGGTAATTTTAAAAAGTTTTATAGCAGCTGCATGCAGTTCAGTTGAAATATTTTGTTATTTAACAGGTAGAGAACAGTTTTAACTTAAAACATCTGTAAGTTCCCTGAGAGATTTTGGTCATTGTTAAATCATAGATCAAAACACTTGTGACCTTGACCTATTTTGATTTATAGATACACAGTGTGAATTTTGGTGTCTATGGCTGAAACAGAGAAGGTTGGTCTACAGAATCCACAACATATGCCTCCTTCAGTGGTTGTGTTGAAAATTACTTATGGCATGATCTGCACTAAAATCATACATTATTCTGTATTTCTTTAAACACTTTAAATCTGTGTTTTATTTTGTTACTGTACCTTAAATTGTGAAGGTGTTTCTTTAATTAAAAACAACTAGACTGAAATCCTTTTATCCATGTTGCACTACAGAAGAGACTGACCCCCACCCCCCAAGGTTAAACTTTTCTCTTGAGTACATCTTAAACAAGCTACTTTGTACTTTTACTTGAGTACATTCTTAGACCAGTGATTGTACTTGTAAAATGTAATAGTGGTTTTACTTGAATAGAATATTTTTCCAACATTAATGCATGGAAATGTGTAGAGTACAGCATGTTAGACCCTTTAGCACTTCACTAATCCTTCTGTAGTGAAGCCTTTTATGATTGTGTGGTGTTGTAGTGTAGGATAAGATTATTACTCTGGATCACAAAAGAATCATTTGCCCTTGAGCTGACCGTGGTTTGGTTTCAACAGAACCCCTAATTTTCCACTTCTTAGAGTTTGAACACTGCGGATATTTTTTTTTATATCCCTTTCCTGTTTTATAGAGTTCCCGCAGGTCAATTCTTTTGCTTTCCCCATGACTTCAGTGCAGCACTGGATGAGAGATGCAAGGGTCTGTCAGGAGTCCAGAAACTCAGTGACCTTTTATACACATCCACTAATTACAAGCAAACAGATCACAGGTGAAGATGGTTTTACCTTTAATAGCCACTAAAACCCATTTGTGTCAAGTTGTGTGCATGTCTTCAGGCCAAATCACCAGGGTGTGTAAACTTTTGATCAGTGTCATTTGGGTAGTTTGTGTTGTGATTATGTGTTAGCCAAACACTATCCATGTGTGAAAGAAAAGTTTTTGTTTATCATTCATGTTCTCAGAAAAATGTAAACTTATGAGCACAACTGTATCCTCAGAACACAGACCCCAAATATACTCCTAAAACACGGAACCCCAAGTATACTCCTATAACACGGAACCCCAAATATACTCCTAAAACAGACCCCCAAATATACTCCTAAAACACGGACCCCCAGATATATTCACAAAACACGGACCCCCAAATATATTCGCAAAACACGGACCCCCAGATATATTCCCAAAACACGGACCCCCAGTATATACCATCTTAACTAGAATTAATGTTAACTAGTCTTAATATTAACTAGCAGTAATGCTAATATTACGTATCGTCTTGCTAAGCCTTAATAATGACTAGCATTACTGGTTAAATCTCTTAATTAGCCTTAATGATAACTAGCATTCATTCTAATAACAGTCAGAAACAAACAAAATAAAATCACAATTAATAAAAGATCTTCTGTTAGATCACATTGATAATTAATTTTTATTATTGATGTGAATCATTAATATGAGAAAACACTTTTAGTTGAACATTTGAACGCTCCTGTATGTGTCCCCTCACTCTCTCTCTCCTGTATGTGTCCCCTCACTCTCTCTCTCCTGTATGTCCCCTCACACACACACACACACACACTCTCTCTCTCCTCCATGCCCCCTCACTCTCTCTCTCTCTCTCTCTCTCTCTCTCTCTCTCTCTCCTCTGTGGCCCCTCACACTCTCTAGTATGTGTCATATTAATATTCACAAAATAATCTATTTGACATGGTGCAAATCTTACTGCCTAGTATTTATTGCAAAGGCTTTAATGGCTACATATGCAATCTACTGACATTTTGCACTAACACTTACATCAGTACTCCTTCATTCCCCAATAACACGGACAGAGCTAGGCAAGTCGACCTTTTGTTTATATGCACCACATGAGTGGAATTCATTACAAAATATCCTAAACTTGGACTCCCTACCCTCTCTAAATATCTTCAAAAATCTTTTACATTCAGTACTTCTACAACAGTGCCATTGTTTTTCATAATTTGTAGTCCATATACCCATATTCTTCATTCTTTCTTTCTCTTTTTCTTGTCCATAACACTCTCTGTCTCTTTTTGACATTTGCAATTTCCATGTGCTTAGCCTGTTAGTCCGTGTTTATTTTAATGCATTTTTGGAATGTCTGTATGTTTATATGTGTTAATATTGCATGTTCTAGGCGTAGATTGCCTTTATATGTTGAAACTTTTCAATTTATTTGATGCCACCTTGGCCAGGACTCCCTGGAAGAAGAGATAATTTATCTCAATGGGACATTCCTAGTAAAATAAAGCATTAAAATGCATTAATGTTCCCTCACACTCTCTCTCTCTCCTGTATGTCCCCGCTCTCCCTCTCTCTCTCTCTCTCTCTCTCTCTCTCTCTGTCTCTCTCTCTCCTGTATGCCCCTCCTCCTGATTGTGCCCTCCCTCTCACTCTCTCCCATGTTTTCTTTCCATCATTTTGTGAGTATTGTGTTAGTCCCAGTGTGCTGTTCCCTTTTTCCCAGTCTGTTATGCCCTCTTCTCCTTCCAGTGTACTGTTCTTAGCATTTTCCTCTTTTTTATCTTTTGTGTCCAAACATATAGTTTTTCCCTACTGTCTTTGGGATCATTTGTGTTGGTGTTTTTCTTTTGAAACCTTTCTTGCCGGCACCCCAAGCTTTCTTTTGTCTTATTTGTCTCCTTAATAAAATAACACTACTCACTACTACATCCTGCCCTTCACTTCTGCCTCCCAGCTGTAATTCCTTCAGGACACAGAGACACACGCTTACACCACCTTACTGCTTTAAATTAAAGAGGCACACAGAGATTTGGAATGTTCAACACTGAACATTCTAACTCTTCTAACTGATCAACACTGCAGGTTAATGGAGATCCAGGATTACAGTCGATAATGGCATCATCTTTACATTTAGAGCTTTATTTTGATCATTTTTTACTTTTGACAGTCAATCCAAATCTGTTTTATGCAGGTACAGATAGGAGTAGGGGCAGAGTGGAAGAGGCCCAATGGTAAAATCCCAGTCACCACAGATTTACCATCCTGTGGGGTTACTGTGACTCAGACTGTACTTTGCATATTTGTAATTTATCCCTTTTTTGTTGATCCAAAAATGGTCTGTGTGTCACGCTTCTGCTGTGTCCGGTCAGGAAAGAGTAGAAGGACAAGCAGGCGCAGACTTCCATGAGGTGTTTATTATAATACAAAATAGAAAACAGTACAACAACAGAAAATAGGCACAGGGGCCCAAATGCGAGTCTAGAGAAAGGCAGGTGAAGACAGCAACATGAACGGTGAATGTATGCTCCCATAACCAGAACTAAGGACTAACTAACTTGAATACAAGAGACAGAGGGCTAAGGACCAGTGAACAGAAGGGAGAGATTAAACAGTAACTAGAGTCAGCTGTGGGAGGTGGAGGCCAGTTCCTACTCTTACAGCGACCTCTAGTGGCCGCTGACTGGTATTGTGACAGTACCCCCCCCAACGGCACCACTCTGGGGCGCTGAACCAGACCCCCCAGCCCACACAACAACAGTGGGGGGGAGGATGAGGGGAAAATGAAGTCCACCCCCCAAGGAGGCGGCGGAGGAGGTGAGGAAGGCAGGGACCTCAGGTCAGAAATAGAGGCCAGAGGGAGAGTCACTGTCATAGGAGCCGGAACTGGTGCAGCGACCAGCGCTTGGATGGGGAACAAAGGCTGGGCGACCGGCGCTGGGTCAGGAGACGCCGACTGGGCAGCCGGCACTGGGTCAGGAGACGGCGGCTGGGCGGCCGGTGCTGGGTCAGGGGACGGCGGCTGGGCAGCCGGTGCTGGGTCAGGAGACGGTGGCTGGGTGGCCGGTGCTGGGTCAGGAGACGGTGGCTGCGTGACCGGAGCAGGAACTGGCCCTGGAGGCTGGACAGTCAGAGCGGGAACTGGCTCTGGAGGCTGGACGGTCGGAGCAGGAGCCCGCCCTGGAGGCTGGACGGCTGGTGCAGGGCTTGGCTCTAGAAGCTGAATGACAGGTGCGGGACCCAGCTCTGGGAGCTGGACGGCCGGTGTGGAGACCAGCTCAGGGTCAGGCGCTAAGGCGACCGGTGCAGAGACCGGCACTGGGCCTGGAGCTGATGTGACCAGTGTGGGAACCGGTCACATCAGGAACCGGTTCCCGGGAACCGGTGCTGGTTCTGAAGCGGAGGCCAGTGTGGGAACCTGCTCTGGGTCAGGAGCAGAGGTGGCGGCCGGTGCGGGTATCGGCTCTGGGTCAAGCTGAGGCGGCAGCCAGTGCGGGAACTGGCACTGGGGGTCGGCGAGGCCGGTGCGGCAACCAGCGCTGGGTCAGGAGCTGAGGCAACAGCTGATGCGGGAACCGGCTCTGGGTCAGGAGCTGAGGTGACGGCCGGTGGGGGAACCGGCTCTGATTCAGGAGCTGAGACGATGGCTGGTGCGGAAACCAACTCTAGGTCAGGAGCTGAGGTGACGGTCAGTGTGAAAACCGGCTCTGGGTCAGGAGCTGAGGCGACAGCTTGTGCGGGAACTTAATGCACATTTTTGTGGACAAGAAAGCAGGAGACTGTTTTGATATTTTCTTTAAGGGTGTTTTTACATATAGTCCTCTTTAAAGGAACAGAACTCAGTCCTCTAGAAGTGGTCCAAAAAGTGGAAAGACAGAAAGGGGACTCTCTGTATGTTCACACTCTGAGTTCATTTGAAGGGGACTCTCTGTATGTTCACACTCTGAGTTCATTTGAAGGGGACTTGGTTCTTTTTCTGTGCACACTGTGCAGAGCCGTTCTGACACTGTGAGTTTATTTGAAGGGGATTCGGTTCTTAAATTAGTATACTTTAAAGTACACTACAAGTACATGATCCATATACTTGCTATACTTAATAAAACGAACTTCAGGTATACTACTTTTGCTAAGGGTAGGCTTGTCATAAACTGTAGAAGAGAAAATAAAACCGGTTTCCAAATTACTTGCACTTACATGGACACCACTATCTACTGTTACTATACTGCTGTAAACTGCCCAGTTATTATACTATAGTGTACTGCTACTGTTTTCTGTAGTTCATTTTAGAACTAACACACACATACCTACACACACACACACAAACACACACAGTTGTCCATACCTGAGTGTGCTGAGGGAGAAGTGTGGATCCTCCAGTCTAGCAGAGAGCAGCTTCTCTCCTGACTCTCCTGGGTGGTTGTAGGTAAGATCCAGTTCTTTCAGGTGTGAGGGGTTTGAATTTAGAGCTGAATCAAGTGAAGAACAGCCTTTCTCTGTGATCATACAACCTGATAATCTACAGAGAGAGACAGTAGGAAATTAGTGATGAATTTCAGATTTAATTCTCCTCAGTAACGGCCTCCACTGCAACACACTCTTCAGTAACACTCTCCACTGTCACTCTCTCCACATTGCCACACTCAAGATTCAAGATTCAAGATTCAAGATTCAAGATTCTTTATTTGTCACATGCATAGTCATACAGGTACAACACGCA
>JBBIGA010117692.1:0-10265 GCA_037576975.1 Alestes dentex | reverse complement strand
ATAGGACTAAGTGGAGACAGATGATTCGCTGTGGCGACCCCTGAAGGGTAAAGCCGAAAGAGAAAGAAGAAGAAGATCCTGGTCTGGTGTGTCAAAACATGCTACCCATAGAGATGTGCTATCGGGACCTTCTGCACATGTGCAGTTCCAGAGTCTTCAAGGCAGCATTTTTCCACAGGGTAGCAGGAATCGATAGACTCTGCTGTCGATTTGCGCTACAGTGGCATTTTTCGACAAGGCAGCATAATTCATTAGAACATCCTGCTTCACGGTAGCATTTCTCGGTGTTAGAACCTGTATAGACTGTGTAAACTGGCTCTGTGCACCTCTAAAGATCTCTCTAAAATATATTTTTCTCTGATTGTACATATTATTTGCCAATTTCTCAGTGCTAAACTGACTGAATAAACTGTATAAGCTTCAAGGGAGCATTTTTCAACAAAGCAGCATAAATCGATAGACTGCTTAGAAATGTTATTTTAAAAATACAATATATGTTATAAACTGCATAAACTTCAAGGGAGCATTTTTCCACAGAACCCCGGTGCTTGTATGTACATTGTCTTAAACTGCACCTTATAGACAGACTTAGTTCACTCATATGCCAAAATGCATTAAAATTTTTAAATACTTCTACAGCAAAAATGTATGCGATTAATTTAGATTAATTAATCAGAGAGCTTGTTATTAATTTGATTTTTTTTTTATTACATGACACCCCTAATATACACTACTGGTCAAAAGTTTTAGAACACCCCAATTTTTCTGTTTTTTTTTGTATTGAAATTCAAGCGGTTCAGTGTCTCATTGTTCATTCTGCAGAAAGTTCTTCCCAGCTCTGCTGCAGAAGTTCCCGTAAGTGTGTAGCACTTATACGCTGCTTTGCTTTCACTCGTCTGTCCAGTTCAGCCTAAAGCAGCTCGGTGGGGTTTAAGTCTGGAGACTTCTGGCCACTCCATGTTCTCCAGCTTACCATCTTGTTCTGTTTTCTGAGGCAGTTCTGGCAGAGCTTGGACTTATGTTTTGGATCACTATCTTGCTGTAGGACGAACCTGACCAACCAGGCACATACCAGAAGTTATTTCCCACATCTGGGTAACCTTACCATTTTTAAACCTCTCGCAGTTCAGCACTGTCCTTTGTCCCATCTCATGCTATTCATTGCACTTGAACTGTTTGAATTTCGATAAAAAAAAGCTCGAAATACTGGGGTGTTTTAAAACTTTTGACCGGTAGTGTAGATTAGGGGTGTCACATGATAAAAAAAAAAAAAAATCTCATTAATTACAAGCTCTCTGATTAATTCTTTGACTCTTTATATATAAAGAGTCAAATAATTGAATAATAAATCAGACTTGTATGATTATTGAGATGGATCCGTAGTTACAGGCTGCAGCGACAGAAAGGTTTAACATGTGAAGCAGAAGTGACGTGATTAGCTTTCTGGAGCTGGAATGTGCTTCCCTGTACTGTTCACCCATGTGGAAAGTGAGCAATCTAACCATTAAGCTTAATTCAGACAATTACAGTTCAAAAACAGCTCTATCCTCAACCAGACCTGTCATTTGAACTTGATATTCCAATGGTCCCCCTCCCCATAATTATACGATCAACAATAGGGCTGTCACGATTTCTCGATCAAATGTATTCATTCAGAAAAAGAATGGATTCAAATGTATGTTCTAGATAAATGGGCTAAGAGTGTTTAAAAAAAAAAAACCTGTTCTATAACCAAACCGCTCTTTTGAATTTGACTTTATGCCAGGCATTTGGATCTCTGAGTTCAACCTTCTGCAAATCTAAACCAGTCACAAATATGTGGGACTACACATATTTGTTACGACGGAGATCCGTTGCTAGGACAGTGAATGTAACCCGAATTTTGTCAAGAACCTATCCTAACACTGTTGTAAAATCTAGAACATAAAAACACAACTAAGTCACAGAAAAAGGAAAAGGACATAAATGTACTCTAGTAACAAAAAAAAATGACAAAAATTCAGTGTAAAAAAACTTGTTCAGAAACCATGATAAAGGCCTAAAAATCGCCAAGCAAAGCAGCATAAATGGAACACTTGCGCTTAGATAAGTGTCCTCCCTCACTCATATGCTGCGTTACTGCATATTCTACGTATTCTGCGTATCTTCCACCACACACCACTAAACTAGTTCGCCCGCGTGAGCGCCGTAAACTCGAAACATCGAATGTTGAGACCCTCATAACTCGAGGACTCCCTGTATGGATATTTTTCAGTCAGTCAATGTAGTCATGTGGTTTGCTTTTTATCAAGTTAGTAGGGTTGAGAATTTAGTAGGGTTTTACCTATTTTGCTTGTCATCAAGTGTGCATTTTATTCATTTCACCGTTCTGTGTGAACACAGTTTGGAGAAGCTGGACTATACCGTTTCATAAAATTACCCAGGGAATGCCTTGCAGTGTTACGTGATCTGATATGATTGAGGTTCTGATGTCACTATTGGTACGTTGTGATTTTTTTTTTTTTTTTTCATGAGTGGTGTCTTTGTCATTTTGAATTTTATACTGTTTACTCAAAGGAGAGGTTAGTTCAATTTCCATTTGCTCAGTCGCTTCCATAGTGACGTCCAACAGCTTTATTGAGCGTCAGATTTTATGTCCATATGGTGCCTTACTACAAACATAGCAGCGCATATGATACTAAACGTTCTCCATAGGGGAGGAGCCAGTAGCACTCCAATTGCTTTTGAGTGCATCAGTGAAAGGGAGGAAACCCACACAAGCAGGATCTCCTATGAATATGAATACAAATTTTGTATGATTACTCAATTAATTGCAAATATAATCATTTGATTACTCAGTTACTCTTTAAAAGTAGTTGTGGCCCTGTGATAAAAAAAAACCCCCACAAATGCCTGATTGCATTATTTAAGACAATCAAAATGATTTTCTACTGTTACATTTCATTTTCACAATGAATACATTTGTCACTGAAGTGTGTAATTTAGACCATTGGGTGTGAACCGTGGCTTCATGGAATACAGTGCTTAGAACCGTAATTTTAATCTTTATTAAAGTCACGTTAATTCTTTGTGAAATGTGTGTGTGTGATGGAAAAAAAAATGTAAGTATAGACATTCGACGTAAAAACACAAAGCAGATTCATCAGCCTTTGTTTTGTTTAGTTTAGTTGTCATGTTGACTGTTAATGTTACAGAGAACTTTAATCGGCTGCGTGTGTGTGACGTCATCAAACGACTAGTCGACTCGACTTCGACTTTGTTGACGGATAAGTCGACCTGAAAAAATCTGAAGTCGTCAATGCCCTAGTGTGCACGAACACAACAGTGCAATAGATCATTTCATGTTAGTACGACGTATAGCTGGGAAGCAAGATGGCACTAATCAGCCAATCAGCCACTAATGACATTGTTAATTGCAACTTATTTTATGGCACTTAATCGTGACCGGTCTAGCATGAACTAAGGTGGGGGGGGTAGCTAGCAGATGGGAACTGGCAACAACAACAACTGACTGAACCCCTCTCTGCCCCCTGAATCATTTACAGTCTGAGAATTAGACTAATCATAATCATGTTCAATTTTTGCTGTCATGAATTTACAGATTCACAAGACATGTCATGTTCGTGCCCGGTTCTTTGGCTGCTGCGTAAGTGAGCGATCACACTTTGCTGGCAGGGACGTCTCACAGTTTACATCAAAGCTTCGCTTGGAGAGCGCAGGAAGGCCAGTCTGTGCTCTGAACTTCTTCCGACTTTCTCTCTTTCATCCCTCGCTCCTCTCCTCCTCTCTGCTGTGCACAGCGCTCGGCCTCAGTAGAGGGAGGAAGCGTGGTCCAGTGCACCGTGCTTCTGTGGAGGCTTTCAGACAAAATGGCAAAACATGCGTCTCTGTCGCTTCCGATTTGTTAGTTTCACCATTTTTTTTTTTTTTTTTTGGTGCCTGTCACTTTTTGGAAATCTAACCACAGATAGGTCCAGAACACATCCCCCCCCCCACCCCCCCCAACCCCACTCTGGAAGAGCAGAATGTTCCACTCTGGAAGAGCAGAATGTTTACGTGGCGCTGGACGTCTTGGCTAAATTGCTTTTTTTCTCATTTTACCTCACAGTTAGAATATTTAAGGTCTACTGTACCTTCACACTGAAGCACCGTGCAATCTTGTGCAGCCGCTGCAGAATCCAGACAGCGTTTGTGAAGGCACTGTGACCTGAAGCTTGGCTGCGCTCAGTCTTTGATAGATGTAGTGTTTGTATATGCACTGCTGTTCCCTGCAGGTGATCCGTTCGGTATGAGACACTAAGCTCAGGTTATTGGATTTAGAGCCCTGTGAAAGAGCCATGCGGTGCGACTGGAAGCAGAGGACGCTGGGATGTGTGCACCACAGGAAGGGGAAGCACAGTCAGGAGTCTTTTTAGGGCATCTACTGTCAATATCTGGGCTGCCTGGTAAAACAATGGGTATTTTCTACTGTAATAGGCTAGAAAGTGGTAAAACTCAAAACCCATTCACCAAATGAAGCAGTGGAATAAAGTACTGACCTTTACTCTAAATTTCTGAGAAAACTCTGTTAAAATGAAATGAAATGCCTTGCACTGTTAATAAACTGATCAAAGTTATCAGCATGGCTGAAGGCATGTGTCGTTTTGATGGTAAGTAGAATAACTGATATAATCAGATATAATAACTTTAGGCTGCAGCATCATTTATTTATATATATATACACACATATAATCTCGTCACTGTCGGGCTGAAACCTCATATGTCCAAAACGGCTATTTTTCAGGAAACTCAAAAAACCATGTATATTCTAAATAAATGAATACTGTGTCATCAAAATTGGTATACTTATTTTCAACACTTTTCATTGGTTAATAATTTCTAAATTTGACAGACCCACATGGAGACTGACCAATAGTATCGATTTATGAATAAAAACAACAAAGACCAAAAGTGGAGTTATGAGGCTTCTGCCAGACAGCGACAATATATATATATATATAAAAATCTGAAGTCGTTAATGCCCTAGTGTGCACGAACACAACAGTGCAATAGATCATTTCATGTTAGTACGACGTATAGCTGGGAAGCAAGATGGCACTAATCAGCCAATCAGCCACTAATGACATTGTTAATTGCAACTTATTTTATGGCACTTAATCGTGACCGGTCTAGCATGAACTAAGGTGGGGGGGGTAGCTAGCAGATGGGAACTGGCAACAACAACAACTGACTGAACCCCTCTCTGCCCCCTGAATCATTTACAGTCTGAGAATTAGACTAATCATAATCATGTTCAATTTCTGAAAAAAAACAACAAAGACCAAAAGTGGAGTTTCTGCCAGACAGATATATATATATATGCTTCTGCAATCTGAGTGAAAAGTTTCATAAAAATGTACCCAAATTTCAGACTTGATTAATATTGTGCACTACTTGAAAAGCAAGCAAGCGTACTTGTGAAACTGACCATGTTCATTTCTTTGTACGAAAGGTCAGATTCCATTGAGTCTTATCCTTTCCATTGATGCACATGTTCAGACGACGCTTGGGTGCGTCTGATCTACTCATCAGAAGCTTGTTTAAGTTGATAAATCTGAACAGGACCACATTTCAGATTTTCAGAACGTTGCATGTGGCTTTGTGACACTGGCATCAGAATTAAGCGCAGGTATGAGTCAGATAGTTCCTCCAAGCAAGGGGGGCTTTAGTAGTTCTAATGTAATAAATGATCATGCGTTAGATAGATGTTATGGGGAAGCCTCAGCCTGAGCTGCGTGTCTAATGCAGTCTTCCCCCCCGACATCCCCGGGCTTCTTGGATTTGCCAGATTAAAGACTGCTTATAAGTCGAGCCCTGGTTTGCGGCATTTTTTGCTCATATTTTTACTTGGCCTGATTCAATTTGCGCTTCGGAGTCTTCGTGACTGTTTCCTGCCCCCGGGATGATGATTATGGATGCTAACTTTAGAGCAAGATATCATTGCTTGAAATCTTGATCAAATATTTTCACTGGATTTTGATCAGCTGCATTGTCACAGAATTTAATGATGGATGGGCCGGCGGATGTGGTCCAAAATAACTTTGAATACAATCTTGTTACATTAACTTGCAGCGAAGAGCATATTTTCTTCTCCAGTAAAGAAACGTGTTTTTGAGTTGACATTTAGTGCCTACAGTGACAGTGTTAATAAAATGGTGAAGTGTGTCAATTAGATTTTGAAGCAGTTCTAGGGATGATAGACGAGCTGTTGTATTTGTCTTAGATTTTCAGTCTAAGACTAAGCTGGTTGTTTTTGGAGGTTGTTTTTAGCCACTTAGTGCTGGAAGACGATTGCTGTGCGTTTGCAGCTCTTTAAGAGTAAAGAAAATACAGACCGGAGGCTTTTTGTTTTCACAATGCAAGAAATCAATTGGATGAAACACCTTGAGGCAGGTGGGTGGATACAGTGGACTCTTGAGGGCTCCGAGAGCCCTGATTGTTACTTGAGATCACTGGAAAGCCTCCGCTCCAAACTTTAAGGGGTCTCTGGAGAAATCTTGTAAGTGATTCAAAACGATGAAAGGAGTGTTTAGTTAAAAACACCAATCATTTCATTTCCCATCCGGTCAACAAAAATAAAAGAAGAATCAGTTTAGTCTCATCTTCGGTCCCTCGTCATCAGACATATCTCTTGCTATCGTCACGTTTTTTTAATTAACGTCCCCATTTGAGATTTAGTGCCTACATTGACAGCATTAATAAAATGGTGAAGTGTGTCAATTAGATTTTGAAGCATTTCTAGGGAGGATAAACGTATTTGTCTTATATTTTCAGTCTAAGACTTAATTCTGAAGTTCAGCTGGGGTTTGTTGTGACGTTAGTGTTTGTCAAAGTGGCATCGAGTGACTCATTGTGCTCTGAAAGTAATCTAATATCCTTGAGTCTATGTGCATTTAGAGACTGCATTTGCTTGCATTTTAATTTACATCCTCTGTCTTTTTACCCTGTGAGTCACACTGTTGTGTGAAGGCCTCCCTCTGACCTAATGTCTCTTAAAGAATTCTTTGTAGTCTGTGTGTGTCACCAAGAAAGAATTTCCTTATTCGTCATCTAAGTTTTCATTGGTCCATGATAGACTGTTTTCTTAGCCTGGCATTGCTGAATCTCCATATTTGGACTTTTTTTTTTTCTTTTCCCATAATCGGCCTCTCTGGTGACCAATCGAATTCGCCCACCGAGGGAGTCTTTGTCGTTTAGCATAAAGATGGCTGATGCAAGGAAAGAAATGAAACACGAAAGGAGATTAGAATGCAAATGTACGCACTATTAGAGCACATTTAAATGAGAGAGCTCGGACGAACACTTGTCTCATTAGAAACTGTGGCTTATCTAATGCCTGGTCCACGTTAAAGAAGAATCAGGACGATTTTGAGGCTGAACAGTTGCAAAAGCTCAACATATGTTCAGTATATAAGTAAAATGCCGTGATTAGCCATCAAATCTATTCACAGTTCAAAACATAGCACAACAAAGCACATTCCATATTATAGTCGTATATATTTGAATGCAGTGTCATTAAAATCCCTGTTGATGTAATGGCCAGGCGTCCCAGTACTTTTGTCCATATAGTGTACCTAATTTTTGGGGGTTTTTTTTATGAAACACAGTATTTTATTATATTTGTTTAAAACTGTGTCATTGTTTGTATCCGTTTTATAAAAGCAGTGAGCCGCATGAGGATGTGCATCATAGTAATTCCACCACAGTTCGGGGGGTTTAACTGGTGCCCAGTATCACCATTTAACCACAGTAAAACCAGGTTAAAACTCATAGGCTCGCATCGCTTTACTGCTGCAGCATGCCGTCCCATCATGACATCCCACAAACCCACGGCAGCCGTTTTCCTGATGAGGTTGTTTTTAGCCACTTAGTGCTGGAAGACGATTGCTGTGCGTTTGCAGCTCTTTAAGAGTAAAGAAAATACAGACCGGAGGCTTTTTGTTTTCACAATGCAAGAAATCAATTGGATGAAACACCTTGAGGCAGGTGGGTGGATACAGTGGACTCTTGAGGGCTCCGAGAGCCCTGATTGTTACTTGAGATCACTGGAAAGCCTCCGCTCCAAACTTTAAGGGGTCTCTGGAGAAATCTTGTAAGTGATTCAAAACGATGAAAGGAGTGTTTAGTTAAAAACACCAATCATTTCATTTCCCATCCGGTCAACAAAAATAAAAAAAGAATCAGTTTAGTCTCATCTTCGGCCCCTCGTCATCAGACATATCTCCTGCTATCGTCACGTTTTTAACTAGCGTTTGAACCTGGCGTAATCGGTGTGAATCCGAGGCAGGAAATGAGCTCAGGTGAAGCCCAGCCGACTGTTTGTGCGTGCATCAGGTTTGGCTTGGCGTGACTGGTTGTCACGGGCAACGGGACGACCACCTGCTGCGGGTGAAGTACAGTTGGAGGGTCACAACGTTCTCTCCTACAGATCGCTCGCCAAAGACATCAGTGTTATACAACCTGCGCTAGTGGAATAGAAAGTACCGAAAGAGCATTTTTTTTTTCCATCCTCCTCTTCCAAATGAGCTTTTTCCCCTCTGTGAGACTCCGTCAGTTTCAGGGTTTAAGAGAGATGGTGGATTGTTTGAATGATTGGTGAATACAGCCACAGCTGATCTGTGTGTGTGTCTGTCTGTCTGTCTGTCTGTCTGTCTGTCTGTCTGTCTGTCTGTCAGGGCCAATATGTACATTGTCTATATACAGTCGCAATCAAGAGAGAGAGAGGGACACAGAGAGAGAGAGAGAGAGAGACAGAGAGACAAAGAGAGAGAGGGAGAGAGAGAGAGAGAGAGAGAGAAAGAGAGTCACGGAGACAGAGAGTCAGTGAGAGAGAGTCAGAGTCAGAGAGACAGAGAGAGAGAGAGACAGAGTCAGAGAGACAGAGAAAGAGACAGAGAGAGACAGAGTCAGAGAGACAGAGAAAGAGAGAGAGAGAGAGAGAGAGAGATCGGCAATGCCACGGTGTGTGTATGCACGTATATGGCATAAAAGCTTTTCAGCTTTACTTGCACCTATAAAAGATGAAACCTGAGAAACTGAACATTTCTGCAGTGGGAGGGAGAGTGAGAGGCAGAAAAAAAACGAACTAGTACCAGAGGTGAAATAGGTGTCTCATCCAGGATAGCGCCAAGCTGGAGGCTTCCATCCTCTCCATCCCTCTGTCCTCCTGTCCTCCATGTCCTCCTGTACTTACTGAACTTGTCTAGGGCTGCTAGGGGGTCTAAATATCGACATTTATTCCAATAGAAGTGCTCCCATCTGTTGGAAATCAATCAGCAATTGATTGTTTGCGGTCTCACTTCCTTTCGCTACAGACTCACCAGCATAAAGTGCTCCACTGAGCGCCAGCCGCTAAAAGCGCTTTTTCCCAGCGCCGTCAGACTCTAGAACTCCTCCCTCTGTCACACATCCACACAGTCATCTGTGCAATAACCTGATGCTACTTTGTGATGCAATTTCTTATTTGGGTTTAAATCATTATCAGTATGTCAATGATTGTCTTATTATGTGCAGTACCGTGTGCAGTATTGTGTAATTTTCTTATCAGGTGCTAAAACATTATCATTATGGGCAGTATCTTATGTGCAACAGTCTTACTATGTGAAATATCACTGCTTATGTCAATAATACTTATATACTACTGATCTCTACCACATGCAAAAACATACTCCTAACCACCATCTGTGTTATTAGTAATTCACTTAACTGTTACTTATCTATAGTATTTATCCTCAACATTTGTGTGTAAGTGTATTTCGTATTGAGGTTTCTTTTCTGCAGATTTTTATTGGCGTTATATTTGATATATTCAGTCATAACATAAGTTTCCTCTGGGACCAAGAAAGTCCTCTGATTCTGATTCTGATAGTCGTGTTGGTCGATAATCTACGGTGCTGTGCCTCCTGTCTCTTGAAGGTTTAACCAGAAGGAGAACTCACTTGACTGTATCTACTTAGAGACCACCGGGAGGCAAGAAGAATTGAACCCTTTTGTCTTTAAGAGTCTCATTTGAAGGTCATTAGAATTACAGTTTAATTACACATGCATTGTTTTTTCAATTCACAGAAATCAACAGGCCTTCCCTGTATACATTAAATGGACAAAATACTGACCATTACAGTACTTTAATTACTTTGCATTCAAACACATAGACTTTAATGTGGAGTTGGTCCCCCTTTGCAGCTATAACAGCTTCCACTCTTCTTGGAAGGCTTTCCACAAGATTT
>JBBIGA010117691.1:0-10266 GCA_037576975.1 Alestes dentex | reverse complement strand
CATGAAGACTGAACTGATCATCTTTAATCAAGTTCAGCTCCCGGAACGGAAGAACAAACATGAAATCTACATCCTGACTGGCTTCTCCTTCAGCCCAGTCCAGAATGAACTTCTGCACAGAGACGGTTTTCCCAATTCCAGGGATGCCTTTAGTCATAACTGTTCTGAGATTTTGTACTTTTTGCTCTTTGCTCTCTTCTCCTCCATCCTTTATTTTTTTCCCTTTAACACTTGTGTTGTGTTCTCCTGATTCTCTTTTAGGACCTTGTAGAGAATCAAAGATGTCTGAGCAGCTGATTGGACTGCCCTGTAAGTGTTTCCTGGCTATGTGGATCTCATGTTCTTTATTCACTCCTTGACCTTCTCCCTCTATGATGTAAAGTGTCGTGTAAATCCTGTTCAGGAAGGTTTTGTTCTCTTCTGATTTGACTCCCTCAAATAAGTTCTCGTACTTGTTCTTCAGGCTGGTTTTGTGTCTCGTTAAGACTCTCTGTAGGCCATCGTCTGCCGGTTGGTAAGAATCCTGCTGCAGGTTTCCAGTTCCATCCAACATCATTTGTGTTGGCAGTGCAGTTTCTTCAGAGAGGCTCCTGGTGGAAATCAAACACAGAAACCAAATATTGTCAATGCAAGTAGTGGTTGCTCCTCAGTCGAAAGACCGTCTAAGCGTTGACACTAGTGGAGATACATGGTGGCAGAAAGGTGGCTGCTGGCAAAGGTGTCCACAGTCATGGAGAACACCTTCCACGCAGGGTCAGGCTCTTTCACAGAACACTGCATTTCCTAAAATGACCCATCACCACTGTGGACACTTTATGTGTTCACACTGCACATCTGGTCACACTGCAAAACTGTACACATTACACATCTGTACACACTGTACTACTGTACTAGGGCTGCAACTATTTAATATTTTTGGAATCGAGTATTTTGTGGATTTTTTCATTGATTAATCGAGTAATCTGATAAATCATACTTTTGTTTTTAAACAACTATATCAATAATGAGTTATGCAACATGAAAGGCCTTTTAAAATGAGCAAGCAATTGGCTGTAATTCCTAACAAAAAAGGTTTTTTATTCAGTCTCAACACTTTACCTTGAACCCTTTGCCTAACCCTAACCCTCTTTTAATTAACCTTTCTGTGAAACATTTATGATGTACATGAAAAAAACATTTATGATGTACACAAACATCATTAGATTTATCTAAATAAAGAAGGAAAATGGGGTATACCCCATCTGAGAATAAAGAATGGATAACAAAAAGTATAAAGGTACAAAATAGCAATAATCCAACTTAAATAGTGCAGTTCAGTTTCCAGCTGTATCCAGATGAGGTCGGTAGGTAGAGTAGAATGCAAAGCTGCAGCACCTGAACCGAACGCATCCTCACGTTAACCCTTAAACGCCAGGGTTTTTTAAATACTGGATTTTGACATCAATATTTCAAAAGCTTGTGGCTTAAAAGGGGTTAAAGATAGAGACTTACTGTAAATCAGAAAAATGGTAATGTGTTTTTACGACTGCTAACTGATATGAACACTAGTGCTTGTTAGAACGTGCAGTATCTGTAATTATTTCAAGGCTGTGTTCTGAGTCGATAGTGACGAGGCATGATAAGCAGCAAGAGGGCAAATGCACCAAGATCTTCTTGTTTGTTTGTTTGTTTGTTTTATTTTATGCACCAAGATCTCACTCCTCATCTCTCCCTCCCTCCCGCATGCGGTGCACACACACACACACACAGGTCCCACAATTTAGACATTTTCTGCATTTGCCGCCATTTCCATAGAGAGCAAAATAAACGTGCCGTCTTAAATCTTTGAAATGCGCGTCAGTTAAAACAGTCTATATGAAACAGTGATACCAGAGCTGCAGTGTCTACACAGCGGGAGTGATACGATAGCAGAGACATTTTATTAGGGGCGCCCAAACCTGTCCAGAAAGGGCCACTGTGGGTGCAGGTTAACTGAAAACCAAGACTAACTGATTACAGAGGTGAAATCAGGTGTGCCTCCTGTTTGGTTGGAACGAAAACCTGCACCCACAGCGGCCCTTCCTGGACAGGTTTGGGCTCCCCTGTTTTAAATAGATGGACTTTGGTGACATAAATTAAATGAAGCCTTGAGGCAAAGAATTTGCCTCGAACATTTTTTGTAATCGAATTAGCCCTATACTGTACACACTGCACATCTGTTTACCTGACCACCGCATACACTGCACATTCTTTGAAACTACACATTTGCATGCACATGTTGTATAGTAGCAATGTTTCACCATTGCAAAAAAGTTAGTGAGTTTTAAAATGGGTATACATTTCTGCAAAGCTCTATTAAAAATAATCCTGCAGTTTTAAAACAGCTACAGTTAATCTAGGTATACGTACTACATCATTGATTTGTTTAGACTGCATTGTATTCCTTTAGAAATACATTTCGGTTTTTTTTTTTTTAATTTATTTTATCTATCACCACTGTTATCCCTGACCAGGAGCCCACACGAGCATGACTGTCCACACACTCTCGGGGGGTTCCCCATCAATCAGCACGATCCTTAAGGTTCAGTTGGTATTCAGCCCTTGGCTCAACCTTCTTCAGTTCCTCCAGACATGTCAAGCTGTCCAGCACCATTTAAAAAGACATGGTGGTGCTTCATGTGTCTCAATGGAAACATGTGGGATTCCCAGCTGGGTGGCACCCTGCCAGTGGAAACAGGACTTTACTAACTTCAGGAGAAGATTGGGTGAAAAATCCTGAATGTTCTGCTCCTCAGAGATGTTTATAGCTATAGATTTCCTTAGACGGCAAAACAGTATTATTATATTATAATTAGCTTTGATGTAACCAGTGCTTAATGCACAGTCAACTGTTGGCTAGAACACACATTAGTCATGTCTGAAATGTTTGTCAGATCATTGCTGACTGGTGAATCATGGAACAACAGGACGTGTGCTGGGCACTCATGAGGGATAAAAACTCACGGTGTGCTGGAGGGAGAAGGTCCACAGCTGAGGGTAGGAGGGATCCCCATGGACCCATCACTCTTCACAGACCCACAGCTGGACACTGGAGATCCTGCTGGCTTACCCCTGTGAGCAGTTCATCACGATTAGTACTGATGTCCCAATCCAGAGTTCAAATATGCAGAACCTCAAAACCCAAGCTCATAAAAGTTAATACAAACTGTTTAACTGTAGTGTTTCTAAACCAGCTCACAAACCAAAACACACCTCCTCTGGTGTTTGCCTCCTCTGTCGTTGTCAGACATTCTGAAACAAACTAAAAGTGGTTTAGCTAATTACAGCTTTAAACACACACAGACACACAAAGCCACACACCCCTCAGTACTACACATTTCTGTTAGATGTGTTAAATGTTCCTCCGTACTTCTGCACCTCAGTATTTTCACTTCCGCTTTGACTCAGAAGCTGCTCTGATCACTTAAGTCCATCCAGACTTCCCTCTCTGGTGATTCTGGTTCTAGTTGCAGTTCAGAGCTTCTTTCAGGGACCCGCGTGGCCAAAATAGGTGGGCGGAACCCCTTCATTTCAATTAAGTTGCCGTTAATTTGTGAAACTGACCCCTTAATTTTACCCTAAAATTATATTTAAGGCTTGAGTGTGAACCCCCTTAATCTTACATTTAATTCAGGAGGTTCTATTCTTTAAGGGGCAATTTTGAAAAAGTAAGAGGAAAATTCAGTAGTTTTACCCCTTAATCAGCCTTAATCTGTGCACTTTACCCTTTATTTTCCTTTATTCCGGTATGGGAAATTAAGGTCAAAATTAAGGTAAGTTTTAAGGTGTAAAATTAAGGGGTTTGTGAGGGGACTGACTGATTGATTGATTAATTGATTGACGGATGGATGGATGGATAGTTGGTTGATTGTTTGACTGATTAAATGATTGTTGGTTTATGATAGACTGATTGATTGATTGAGGATGATTATGAAAACTAAAACAAAGATTAAAGTTGTGGACCCATGGACTCAGAGTTCACTTCACCTGCAGTCGCTTCAGTGTTGGGGCTGATGTCAGTGTGAGGCAGATTTATCTCAGAGGGCAGAACTGATGGACTCTCTGCAGTTTCACTGACCTGCAAGTCTGGAATGGGAAATATATATTTTTTATCTTTTCTTTTTTCTTTGCATTTGTTTAATTTGTTTGTTTTCTTTTTTTGTGTCGTATGCTGCTCACATGGTACTACATGTATGTGCCTGGGATGACAATAAAGCTCTCTTTGACTTGACAGGACGAATTATTTTCTTTTTGGAAATGTGACTTTTTTCTTTAGATTTTTTGTTTGTTTCTTTATAACCTAATACAAAAGAACATCATCTAAATATAATTTAATCTCGTGGTTATGCTTTATGTTTTTATTTCTTCTTGTTTATTTGTTTGTGTTTATGTTGATGTTGTTGTAGGTGCAGTGGGTGCAGGATGAGCTCCGGTTCAGCAGGGGGCGGTGATGAGGCCACGGTGAGAACTTTATACAGAGGAAGAAAGTTTACACGCTGGGTGGATTTATTTACACATAATATTTTATTAACAATCTTATTAACGAGCTTATTAACAGCCTTAGCTCATCCGTGGTGTCGGCCTGGTGTTTCCTGGCATTAACGAGTGTCACCTCCTGGTTCCAGGGGTGTGTTTTCCAGTAGCCCAGCTGGTTTAACGGGGACAGACGATCCAAAAATTGGACCAGAACACCAGTGCTGACCATGACGACCTGCTCTCACTGTGAGGCGTTCAGGTTCTCCACTGTCCGGTAGTGTTTTAATGGAGAGGCACTGAATCATGTCTCAGTCAGTCATCTTCAGTGGTCGAGGCTTAGCTTCAGACTCGGGATAAGCTCCTGTAAATACCCCTGAGATTGAAGAATCTCTAATTTCATGAATAACAATGTAATTTTTTTCCCACTCCTTTTAATACTGGCTGCACTGGAACCCAGAGAGCAGGTTCTCCAGAGGTCTCCAGGTGTGTAATCCCTAAATGGCTCACAGCAGGTGGAGGAGGATCCAGGGACTTGGGGTAAACACCAGTAAATAATGAAGAGATTTGTTTCTGAATGTTGTTGACAAGTGGCTTTCAAACCATTGCTTGCACTGCTGAGATCAAAGTCAGAGTGAACTTTGTCATCTCGGGCATATACAGTATACAGAGAGACGTAATGTTCCACAGTGTAGTGAAACAAACAAATCAGTGCAAATAAAAAATTATACAAAAAGGTAAGGGTGTGATTTAACCTGTCCTGAGTGTGTGGATAGCTCTCTGTACATTCTATATAAATATAAGTAAAATAAAATGTGCAATATGTAAAAAAAGGGTTGTGCAAACAGTATACCCAGTATAACTAGTGTACAGACACTAACCAGTATACACAGTATAACCTTAAATACTTAAGGTGGAACTTTTTAAGGTGGAACGAAACTGGGACATGGCCATTTTTTCAATCAAAAAGCCTCTTAAAATCATGGAACTACAAGATGACAGAAATGGGCCAAAAATGATCCACAAAACTGTAAAAAAAATTGTTTACCACCATAGACATCTCAAAGCAGTAGTTGCCAACAGTGTCTTTGTGTATATTTATTTGTTGCTTACTGTTTGTACACAGTATTGCTGCTGTTTTTTGCTGTGTGTCAATTTTCATTTCTCCTTGCCATCTTTCTATAGATTGTCTGGGTGTGTGATTACATTGGAAGGCTGTTCTTAGTATTTATTATTATACTATTCATAAAACCTGTTATTAACATATAATATTGGTTGAATGTGAAGTTTGTTTTTAGAATGGAAATTTACAGCAGAAAAATTCCAACAAAAAATGATGACATTGGATGATAGAAATGAATTACACAAACCTTTTAAATATATGTAAATGTATATAATTCAAAATAATCAATTAGGTATTAAAATAACAATCAAATAAAAAATACCGGACAGCACAGACCAGAATTTTTTTTTAATACAGCTTAAATAACTAAATTAACCAGAAATGAACTCATACATAACTCTTGTAACATATGTGTAAGAAAGTAAATAGCAGTCAAACCAAAACCAACAACATAAACAAATAAGACATGATATGCAAATATATGCAAAGAAGTTTGTATAACTTGTATAACAAATATATGCAAAGATGTGTGTGTGTGTATTCCACATTTCAAAATGTCAGTATTAAGAAGGCAGCTACTTTTTATTTTTAAGAGAATATTTTGATATTCATTAATCTTTGAGAAACATAAAGTCTTGTTTGTTAACTTTATTCATGCTGTTTAGTGAACATCCTCACCAGACAAACTTTTTACAAGGAACTCGATGGTGGGGTGGATCACTTGGTTAAGGGGTGACACCCCCTTTCTGCCCTTTCCTTGCACCAGGCCAGTGTGTCTGAATATTTTATACTTAGTCCTGGATCTTAAAAATGATAGATAACAATAGCCAACAGCCCCAGATCTATCTTGGTGACGTGGTGCCAAAACTGACCTTCAGAACTGACCTCCAGCTGATCTCCACAGACGAGAAACTTCCTGAGTGGTGACCAGTCAGAGAAATCTGATACTGAGAGTCAGAAGAATTCCTACAAATTACAACAGAAAAATTATCAAATAGATCATACAGAAACAGTCACTTTACAGAAATCTCTTTGCATTTTGGGAGCTGCATCAACCTGTTTTTCTGTCCAGAGAGATTCAGAAGTATCTCAAATCAGATATTAAGAATAGATCCCTGGTGGACAGTGCAGTAGTCTGTATGCTTCTGACCTCAGAGGAGGTGCAGGAGCTGAACCTGAAGAAATTCAACATCGGAAAAGGGTTACAGGAGCCTGTTCCCAGCGGTGTCTGCAGAAAGGCTCTGGGAGTGTTATATCCAATGTAATATAACCTTGCTGTGTTCTGGGATCAGCTCTAAAATCGGTAAACTCCCTGAAAGAGCTTGACCTCAGTAACAATGACCTGCAGAATTCTGCTCTCTGCTGGACTGAAGAGTTCACACTGTAAACTGGAGACTCTCAGGTGAAAATAAATGTGAAATAATCATATAAAACTATACACTAGATATAATGAATGTCTGCTGAGTGGGAATGCACTTTTTCCACACGGAAGTTCATTTGTGCACAAAAGCCTGTTCATTTCGCCTCTGCAGGTTTTAGCCTCAAGAAAATGCAAATACACTTTAGGACATCGCACGTTTGAGCTAAAAATATGACAAAACTATGCTAATGAATCACCTGGGTGATTAATTAATGTGATTTGTTTGAAAAGTTGAGGAGATGCAAAACATTTTTAAACATTTATATTTAGCAGTTTCTTTTACTTTGAACTGCAAAATCTCATCCTGTAAGAACAAAAAGAAAGAAATATTTATCAGACATGTTTGAATAGAAAGTGTACGTGTGTGTGTGTGATGATTTATATTTATATATTTTATATATATATATAAAAAATGATTGAGACATGGTTAAATGAGGGCGGAATGTGTATGTGATAAAGTAAACCGTTCAATTCCAATTCAATTCCACACAGGTTCTCCTGATGTGTATCTATGCCAACATTAACTAATGAATAAATTACCCTGCTCATGTTAATCATTTAATTGGTGAGTTTTGGTGAATGGTGAAGTGATAATGTACCTGATGGTGACAAACCGGGACAGATCTACAGGGCAGCATAAGGGTAACTCTTAACAACCCAATTCTGCAGCCCCCTTAAATATGGTGCAAAATTATGTTAAGTACAATGTTTCTACAGTCCACAAACTCTTGAAAGGGGGGAGACTGGCTGTAGTGCACTAGTGAATGGGACTGTAGGTGATACAGACTGTAGTGCACTAGTGAATGGGACTGTAGGTGATACAGACTGTAGTGCACTAGTGAATGGGATTGCAGGTGATTGTGACTAGTGCACTGGTGAGTGAGACTGTAGGTGATAGTGACTAGTGTACTACTGAATGAGACAGTGATAAAGACTAGTGCACTAGTGAATGAGACTGTCGGTGGTAGTGAATGTAGTACACTAGTAAATGGGACTGTAGGTGATAGTGACTGTAGTGCACTAGTGAATGAGACTGTAGGGGATACAGACTAGTGCATTAGTGAATGGGGCTGTAGGTGGTAGCGACTGTAGTGCACTAGTGAATAAGGTGTGGTTTTGGGTGATCCGGACAAACCTGTTTGTTTTACGTGAGTGAACAACACCCACTGACATTTGATCTAGAACCTAGAAATAGTTTCAGTTTATGAAGAGACAACACTCACGACGGTGAAAGAAGATATAAAGGTAGGAAACAGAAATCTATTTTAAATGCATGAACAATGACCAGTATTAACAGTTTATCCTTGTTTAGACTTTTTTTTTTAAACCAAACATTTTGTGAATGTAAAAGACATGGATTGTGTTCTTAGCCTGAAGTCAGTCCTGCCATCAATCCCTAATTGTCAATAAATATGACCTGATTTGTTCAATACCCATGAAACATATTACAGCTGGGTTGATGTAAAAGGTGGTTTATTTGTCATCACGATTGTTTTACTGCCCTGACCCAAACAAACATTATGAAAGGGTTGGTTGGTATATTAGTGAATTGATCCATGGATCAGTACTATAAACACTGTACAGGCATCATATACTTCTACAGAGAAACACCTGGAATTCTGACCATTAGGAACCTTCAGCACCTGGAAGGAGTGTGTTAGAGTCTGGGTCTGTTTGGAGGGTCCTGAGGACTGGGTTAAATGACTAACTATCTGTAAGAGATCGTTCAGTATCAGTGCAATCAAGGGGGAAAGTACCACTCAAAAGCCTTAGATAGTCGCTCAATGGTTTCCCAAAAATGATATTAGTAAATTATAGACAAACTAATGACAGACATGGGGGGAAAACCATTCTGTTTTTTCCCTAAAGGGTTTTTATACCTTTAATATTAATTTTCAATATATTGTATTTGACAAGCATTAATTACACATACAAATCCTTTAGTCAGTCAACAAACTCTTCTTTCTTCTGTAAAGGGAGAAAAATTGTGTACATCAGGGGTTCAAAACAAATAAAACGAGCTACAGCAGCTTTTCCCCAAATAGATAAACTGAAAGTATGTTGCTCTGGATAAGGGTGTCTGCTTAATACCATGAATGTAAACAAATAAAAACACTCCTGGTTATGCAACATCTTTAATTCAGTGAAGTAATCAGTTGTCGAAGATAGAAAAAATTAAATCTCACAAAGAGCCACTGCTTTTTCACCCTTTCACCTTATTTAAAAAGACCAGATGTATTTTAACACAGTGTCAGAATGTCTTGTTTTACTTAAGAGCTTTTCCTTCTCCTGTATTTTTATACAAGTTATTTATTGGAGATAAGTTTTATTTTCTCACTGTGACTATGTGCAAGTGTATTAAATCTTAATTATACATTTAATATTCTATCTTAATATCAAATATTGTTGTAGTAAATATGCATTGTGTATTATGACGTAGAAATCTATACATTTAATATCAATGTAATATATTTCACTGTTACGGTAACCATAATTAGCAAATAATGATAATTATAATTTACCCCAGGTACCAAATTATAAAATACTCCAAAAATCATAAACAATAACACTCCCATGTGGCTGGTATTTACTGTTGATGACCCTGTAATTTTATCCGATAATTCACAGAGAAATAAATCTCGAAAATAAGTCGAAATGAGAGCATTTCTACACACCAGAACCTGATAACAATATGTTATAATGGTATTTATTTATTCTTAGACAACATGTTATATGAGAATAAATGAATAATTAAATTTCCACATTCTTCAGTACACACACTCTCTCATACACACTCCCTACTTAATGATATGAAGGCAATGTGCTCTAACTGGTTTTTTCTCTTTCTAAAGGGTGTTAAAGGCCACTTTCAAGTGTGTGTTTGTAGCAAGTGCATTAAAATGCTATTTACATCATTTTAAACCAATCAGCCATAAGTTGAGGCACAACTGGTGCATCTTCAGAATTCATTTAGTCCTTAAGTGACATTTACAGAATTCAAACTGTCCTGTGAAGTCAAACTGTTCACCTGTGGGAACAGTCAGATGATTATACCTTTCACTACTCCAGTTCACACGTTCTGCTTGGACCCTGTGGATCACTGCATAATGCACTGGGCAGCAGGGCACAGCTAGTTCAGTTTATTTATAAACTGACTTACAGTCATTAGTTACAGGGACAGTCTTACAGTCATTAGTTACAGGGACAGTCTCACAGTCATTAGTTACAGAGA
>JBBIGA010117689.1:0-10267 GCA_037576975.1 Alestes dentex | reverse complement strand
ACACACACACACACACACACACACACACACACACACACACACACACACACACACACACACACACACACACACCCGCAAATTGTACAAACAGTGAACAGAAAAAAGGGAACAGTGGTCTCTTATTTGTTTCCATGGCTGTATGTATGTATGTATGTATGTATGTATGTATGTATGTATATGTATATATATGTATTAAACTCATTTATTATTCTATTCGATAGTGACTTAGACTTCTATGTCTCACATGGTCTTGGCTTTCTCCCAGCTCTCCCCCCAGACGTAGACTCCATGTCGTCGGACGAGAACAGCACAGGAATCCGGGTAGTCCTCCATGGCTCGAGCCATGCGGTCTTTCAGGTCCTTCTCTTCTGGGGTGTTCTCAATAATGGGCACCACCAGGGTGTCATCATATCTTAAAACGCACATACAGACACACCAGACATACATTCAGCAAAAGAAATACGTGAAGAGCTTACAACAACCTAAGGCTTATTATTCAGTAACAAGAAGTACTACAGTTCAGTTAACAGGTCGTTTTTTGTTTTTTTCCGACCTGCCGGGTCTTGGCCTTTCATTATCTGTGCTATTTTCTAGCCTGTGACTGCGGCTGGATTTGATGCATTATGGTAAGAGACATCTTGGCAGATCTCGTCCAAGTTTTGTATGTTTTGCCAAATTATCACTTTAATCACACATACCCCAGAAACACCGAGAGCTTAGGGGAACACATTCTGCTTCAGAAAATATTCCAACCTGTAGTTTGAGCCTGAGTTTCCTCTGCGAATCCCCTTAATCATTTCTTGATGGGTAATGCAAAACTCTTTGCCAGGGAACAGTAAAGTCGCCATCACAGCAGCCTTTGAGTGTGTATGAATAACTGCTTGGGCTCCTGCGCAGAAAAAAAAAAAAGCGTCACAAAAGCTTTAAATGCGCTGAGCAAAGCTAAACCGAGTGCAAGACTGTATCTTTACACTCGCACCTCTCATAGTGTAGGCGTTCATGAAGAGCGGGGTGCACTGGCTCTTCTTCAGCTTCTTCCAGGCCGGTGGACAGCTGATGTCCTTCTCCTCCACGTCACAGACAAACATGTCCTCTGGCTGCAGGAAAACGGACATTAGACTCATGGCTAGCAAACACTCTTTATGAATAAAAAATCATTCATCCACAAATAAGATATTAGTACAAAACTGACAGATACCGAACATCTCACATACAAAGATTTGGGCACTCCATTCAAATTATGTCTTAGTAAAAAGAAGTATATATTCTTAGTAAAAAGAAGTGTTTTATTGTTGGATATGGGTCTGGTCAGGGGGTTCAGGGAAGGCGTGGGGGGGGGCAGTTTATACTACATATTGGAAATGAATTGTTCCATTATATTTACTAAATAATTCCAAAAGAAAAATATGACTTTGCCGATCATATAACTGACCAACACTCAATGTGAATTTAGAACATTTCCAATTGTTAATAGCTATATTATAATAATAGATATATCATTAAATATATATATAAATTATTTTATTTTTACTCTGTTTCTTATTAATATCTCTTTCCCATCTCTTTAAGTAATCTTAAGACTAGTTTAGTTATTTTGAAAAAATGCACAGCCTTAGGTGTGATTTGGGGTACATTTCACTGCACACTGTACTTGTGTAACTGTGTATGTGACAAAATAAAGAATCCTGCATCTTGTAGAGAGGCAGAACAGAACTGAATAGTATGAACAAAAGGAGCTATGAGGATCATTTGGGGAGCATGACCCCATTAAACTGAAAACACTGACACTCATTGGGCAATACTGTTATATTAAAGTTGTTCAATACCACCCAACACTACAAAAATGTCAGCATAAAAGATATATGGAAATCGTGCACTAAACCTGGCAGAAATATGCCAAATTGAAGCTTTTCCCTTATAGAGGATGTTTTAACTATATTCACTAAGAAAATGTAGAAAATGAATAACATTTCACTGGGGGCGGATGACTGTATATTTGACTCCGTATTTAAAATTTTGCATACGACTTTATATTTGATGCAGAACCATAAATAAATGCCTTTGGAGTCACACTGCGTCTGTGTTACATGCGAGCAAAACATTTTTGCCACTTCAGTCATCAAATAAAGGGCTGTGAAACGCGCACACACACAAACACCTTAAGAACTGTGATACACACACACACACACACCCACACATCAGTGAGTGTGACGCACGTCCATCCACAGAGAATGTGACCGCAATTTGCAGCCTCCGTAACTTCATTAATATAAATAAACCTTAATATTTTTTAATAAGAGTCACTCTGAAAGAGTAAGCTGTTGTTACTACTGTTTTTCTGGTACTGCTCTAATTCATTCTATTTTTTTTTGTGATTATTTTAACAATATCGGGAGAAGCCAAGAGAAAGTCCATTGTACCGGAGTATAATGACAAAGATTATTCATTCCTTCATTCATTCATTCATCATTCAAATTTGAGCATATGACATACTACTGTCCAACCACAGGGAGAAAATCACTTGCCTGTATTCTTTCCTTCTGAACTCCGGATGGGGCGATGTAAATGTGGTCCCTGTTTGAAGACAGCAGATCTTAGCAAAGCTCTCATCCTACACTTAGTTTCTCTACTGTTTAAAAGTTTGGGATCACTTGGAATCATATTAATAACTATTCTTTCTTTAGAGTAGACCTAAGGGTTATGTGTGGGACGAATTTAAAGGACAAAGCTAAATAAAAGATAGAGACCGAATTATGTGTAGCGTTTCTTGAGCACTGTTGAATAGTAACATACACAAAAGTGTTTAAAAACATTTAAACCACTTCACCAACCCCTGTCTGAGGCTTATACCCCCTCCGGTTCCCGTCACCCAGCCAAGCTGATAGAAGAGTCTGCAGAGCTCAGGGATGAGCAGCCTCGGATGCTCCTTATCCTGAGGATCACAGAAGTTTCATGCAGTTTTATTTTCAGCCTCAAGTCGAGAAAGACTCACAAGCATAGACCAATTGCCACACACACTTTTACCCACTAATTTTTTTATCCACTAATGAAACATGGGTTTATTCACCAAAACAGTCATGACCATTCTCCAACCTTCTCTTTAACCCTTCTCTTTTTCTTTTTAACCCTTTAACCCTTTAAAAACTTCTTATAACGAAAAAGTTAAGCATCCAAACAAATATCAAGGTCACAAATCCCCAAGTACTTAAATTATTAGGGTTCTCCTTATTATTTTCTGTCTGTGGAAAGTACAAACGGAATGGAAGGTCTTGAAACTTTACCCTTATAATAAGATGTTAGCAATATCAAAGTCAGGAAAAATACTCAGTTTACAAGCTGAACAGTGAGAGATGCATACATACACATGTGCAGACTGTATTTATACAACAACTAATCATGAATAACAGACTTAAAGTGTCAAAAAGTGTCTGGTTTTGTGTGTGTGTGTCTATGAACCCTCGACCATGAAAGAAGAGTTTTATTGTTGGATATAAGTCTGGTTAGGGGGTTCAGTTTACATTACCCTTTGGTAATGGGTTGTTTCATTTCCTACATTAAATAATTACAGAATAAAAATAGGAAGTAGCCAATGATATCACAGACCAAAACTCAATGTGAATTTAGAACACTTCCATTTCTGCTCTTAAAATATGGAATACATGAAAAAAAAAAACAACAAAACAAACAGTGGCATATTCAGTAGCGCTCGGTGATATCTTATCAATACCAGTATGCCAGGACGGATGTCGAACTACTATTAATCTTATGTTGAATTAATAGATATATTACCAACTGTTAACAGATAATTGAGTTCACCTCAATGTATACAACATGCTAGGCACTTCTGATTGATTGATTGGGGCAGCTGGTGGCCTAGTGGTTAGGGAGTTGCCCCTGTGATCAGAAGGTTGTGGGTTTGAGTCCCCAGACTACTAGCAGCACCACTGAGGTACCCCTGAGCAAGGTAGTGTCCCCACACACTGCGTTCCTGGCTGCTCACTGCTTCACATGGGCGAATGGGTTCAAGGCAGACTGTTCATATTGTTCACACTGTGTGCTGTGGAGTGTTCACATGTGACAAGTGGACACTTTACACACTTATGATAAAAAATAACAACAGAATAAATTAACATTTACAAAATTGTGCTAGAAGTAAAGTTTAGTCATTTTAATTTGTACAGACACAGAACAGAACTAAATAGTCCAAACAAAAGAAGCTATGAGGATCACTAGGGGAGCATGCCTCATTAAGTTGAACCCAATCAAAAATACAAATAATAATTGGCCGATTGCATAAAAATACCCCTGTTTCTGTTACACAAAAGCAACCCTAAACTTGGACAAGCCGGAGCAGACAGCGACCAGACTGTCAGAAAAGCTCTTCCATAAAGACTTATTTGAGTTCTCCACTGCACCTTAAATGATACAGTAGCTACCGGCTCTGATGCCCAGGTACTATAATGTACACCACATCGCCAAAAGTATTGGGGCACACTGTTATTCAGGGATTGGGCCAGGCCCCTGACTTCCAGTGAAGGACAATCTTAATGCTTAGGGGACTCTATACTAAAGTCTGTGTTTAAATGCACTGTCATTAAAGTCTCTGTGTCAGGCGTCCCATTACTTTTGTCCATGTTGTGTAACCAGGGAGAAGCTAGGCTCGGTTCTCTTACCAGTCCTGCACTGTCACTGCACACGCCGTTCACTCCACCGTGAACAGACGACATGTTCCGAGTCCAAGCTGATTTCTTGATCTACAAACTATGGCTGGAACCAAACTAAATATTCACACATGGGGAAAAAAAAACAAAAGCGTGTTTGCCTGAAGTACGACACCCGTCGGAGAAAGACCCTTGATGTCCAGTAGCATTATGCCTGAATAAAAATGAGTAAATAATTTACAATGCTGTTCTAGGTGATACACCAGATACAAACTCTCTCTTATCAGGTTTTTACCAACACAATAAGGTATATCCTGTGAAACAATGCAGTTAACAATGCAGAATTAAAGTCAGGTAAGTTCTATTTGCTGCATGCCCGTGTCTCTGTACGGACACAGTGCACTGCAGCAAATGGACGGTAGGTGGCGATATTGGCCCTTTGTGCTGTTAGTCAAATGAATATGTGTGTGTGTGTGTGTGTGTGTGTGTGTGTGTGTGTGAAAATAACAAAAGCAATTTTTCCCCCTGGTTATTGCTTTTGTAATTTGTGGGAGTGTGTCTGTGTAAAATGTGCATGTCACTATTGTTTTATACACTATTGACCACACTTGAAAAAACATAGTAATACATATAAATAATTTATTATACCTTGGAAATGTTAAACTAAACAACACTCTTACATTATTTTACAATTAAAACAATAATGTTAAGTGTGTAGTGGCTGTATGTGTGAGCACTTCCAACTTTGTGGACACAGTTTGGGGAGGACCCTTTTCTAATCCAGTGTGACTGTGCCCCAGTGCACAAAGCGAGGTCCATAAAGACATGGCTGGATGAGTTCATCTCCATCCAACACCTTTGGGATGAACTGGAACGGAGATTGCGAGCCAGGCCTTCTCGTCCAAAATCAGTGTCTTACCTCATAAATGCTCTACAGAATGAATGGGCACAAAATTCCCACAGAGACAGCACTCAGCACCACCAGTACACTGCGCCTGATCACCTGGAACCATCTGCACCTGCTTCTTCACTGGTTCAGGCCTTGAGTTAGATGTGGCTTGTTATGTTTGAACGATTCATACGTAGGTCACTGAGTGGCTTAAGAACCAAAATCTGAAACTCGTTAGGGTCAGGAACTGGACTGAAAATGAGAGTCTTTGAAAGTCCTTCAGGAAGTCTGGAGAACTGTTTCTCAGGACTAAACAATACAAGAATGTCTAAGAAATGAGTGGTGGCTCGAGACTTTTGCCCAGTGCCTCTCTCTCTCTCTCTCTCTCTCTCTCTCTCTCTCTCTCTCTCTCTCTCTCGCTCTAACTTTTCTGAATACACAATTAATAAAATTCATATAAGCTGCGATCTAATTTATATTAATCAAAATTAGTTTTATATACTTTTAATGTTTTTCACAACATAGCATCCATGTAATTGTACACTCTAAGGCGACAAACGTGGCTTTTGGTGGGCCAACCCCAGACTAATCCATTTAACTCTCATGGGAACAGTCTGTAAACCCTGATTGGCCTATCTGCCTTGATTATATGTTGACATTCATTTCATACAGATTTGAGAAAATGATAGTGATGTGGATAAAGAGAGCCACAGAGCAACATGTCGACAGTCCAGCATGATCGTCAACCACATAAATACAATCTTGTTCTTCTATTTCTGTAAAGTCAGCAAACGAGGACTAAGCCACGGGCCAGTATCGTATCATCAGCATTTCACTGCTTAATTTCCCTCTGCTGGTAAAATTCTTGATAAACTAATCTTAAACGGCTCATCCGTTCTGTAGAATCAGGGACAAGGAAAAAGTGATCTTGTTTCTGTTTTAGCTATTTGCATTTTACAGTTCTACAGAAACAGAGCAATCAGGTCCTGTCTTGCGTTTGGTCTTAAACGATTGGATTGTATTAGTCTGAAGGCTCAGGACAATGTGGAGCAGGAAGTGCACATGTATTGAGAAAATTTGGTGAGAAATTGCTCCTGACTCAGCCTGCAGGGTGAAGCCATAAGGCTGACTCACTGTGCCTTCCAGACAGCTGCTTCTTTCCTTTGTGACCCCACCTAGCTGTTTGAACACGATTTTCCCCAGCAGCGTTTTATCAGATTTGCGTAACCTGACCTCGTTAATCAAACAGGTCAGACATACACTCACCATGAGCCCTGATTAAAAACACCTTTCTTGTGTACACTCACAGACTGTAGCCCACCTGTTGCGGCAGAATTCATCAGTCACCCTCTACCCCAGTCATAACTGGTCAGTGTCTGACTGCCAGATATTAGTTGGCTGGGGATTTCTCGCTGATATCAAGTAAAGTGACGTCTTACAGTCACACATGAACACACCACAGCACACAGCGTAAACCGTGTGAAAATCTTTCTCTGCATTTAACCCATTCACCAAGCGAAGCAGTGGGCTGCCACCAGCGCGAAGCGCCCGGGGAGCAGCGCGTGGGGACGGTACCTTGCTCAAGGACACCTCAGTGGCGCCACTAGCAGTCCTGGGATTTGAACCCACAACCTTCTGATCGCAGGGGCAACTCCCTAACCACGAGCCCACCAGCTGCTGACAATATTTCACCTAATTTCCCAATCAAAATATTGTTCTTTAAAGCACAATTTTAAAGGAAATGACAAAACATCGGAATAAGAGAAATGATGCAGTGTTTACAGAACTTGAATAATTCAAAGAAAACAAACCGCTTTTTCACTCTCAAACTACATGGCAATAATTACCTTTGACGTACTTCTAGTAGTGTTTTGCCATCCAACTGGTCACACTGCGAGAGGAGAGTGTTGATCACAGCAGTGTTTTTTTTTTTTTAAACACTTTTCCTCATTAAATAAGATGTGATTCAGGTGATCACTAATCAGTACCTCATAAAGCAGAATGAGGTGCTTGTGTAGGAATTTAACAGACACTGGCATGGGATGGTTGTCATATTCATAGAGATGCTGATTTGAAAATAAATTACAGTGCTCTCTCGCTTTCCAGAGCTGTGTTCTATGTGTTGTGCCAGTATCTTGTGCCAATGTGTTAACACACAACAAAGAGAGTGGTCCTCTACTGGAAAATATCCAGCCGAGTGGAACTGTAACAGCGCTACAAAATTATACATCAACAGCCTGTATACCAGTAAAGTGGATGTGCAAGGTTAGGGTTTCCAGTAAAGTGGCCACTCAGCAGATCCCGCATACACATTCAGACACTCGTGACATGACCCCTGAAATCCAGGGTGGTTTCAAACACGTGAGCCCAAATCAGTGTCAAAGATCGACGTTAGAGCACCGATCTCACATAATCTTCCAGTAAATATTTGCTTCATCACTATAATTAAGAGTGTTTATAGAAGATTGCTTCTAAGCAGTGCCATGTTTCTCAAGATGAACCCCAGTGACGTCCGAGGAGGCGAAACTGATCCGTGTGATGCACGTTTAAGTGTCTGGTCCCGTCTGCGAGGCAGGTTAATGACAGTTATAGAGCCGGTGAGAGAGGAAGAGAGTGGGTGACACAATAGGCAGGGTGTGTGTGCACTAGCACCACCCATCTCACCAGTGTGTGTCATCCAGGTGATGACTCAAGTTTATAAAGGAGGTAAGGCACGGTACTGGTTCTCTCACACTCAAAATCACAGCTCCCCCGCATCAACCATGCAGACTCTTCTGCTTGTGCTGGTCACGTCTGGATTAGTGGTATTTCAGTCAACCAAGGGTCAAGGTAAGTGATGCTTTTAGATGCTTCCTTGCTGCGAGTTGTATTAACTGGCTCCATTTACTCTTTACTGTGTTGTAACTGGTCACTGCTCCAAACTTAAATATTTTTTGTTTAAGAGCATATCAAAAAGAATAGAAACCATCAGACTTCAGTCCCTATGGTGAGAGCGGCTAGACATACAGAGCAGATATATTACAGTACTCTGTACCTAAGTAGGTTTTCTGAGTGGTTTCTTTTGACTCCTATCTCCAGAATAACCTTTATCTGCATGATATTTCTCATAGTCTGAAAGCAACATTGCCTCACCTTTTGCGGCTGCATTGTCATGTTCAAGAAATCTGGTTCTTTAAAGAGGAATTTTACCACGTTTCACAATTTCACCTGTTGAGATGTGAACAAAGTCATTCAGAGTGGTTGGATGTGATAACAGCTTGTAGAGAATTTGAACTTCTTGACAGTGGTGGTGATTGATGTCTACAGTGTTAATCTGGCCATTTTACATGTGTTAGAGTTATTTATGTATAGCTGATAATGGTGCAATTGCAGTAAATGCAAGAATAAAAAGGGAAAAAAAAGATTCTTCTGGCACTATTTTGCCTCATAGTATGCTGCCTGCACCCCTCCACTATGAATGTGTTTTAAAAATAAGAAAACACATTTTAGGCCATCTGGACCTTCTCTCTAAAATCTAAAAACAGGCTTTACAGAACTTATTTGTTACTATTGCACATTTTCCAAGATGAATGTGATGTAGCCATTAGAGACATGAAAGGTTTTGGATGCCTGTTTCCAATCACAGTCAGCGCTACTGACTATGAGCAATTTTGACATTGACTTTTTCTAGAATGGCCGATTCATTTCAGATCGAACTCGTTGTTTACGTATTGATCTAATTGTCCAAGAATGTTGAAAAATGAGTGAGGTTCCCCTTTAAATTACGTTGTTAACACCACTGTTTCAATTTGGTGGGACTGGAGGCCTTATTCTCTGTGATGTGTGAAATCGTAATGGAGGGTTACATCTTCAATACTGTGGCAGATTATAACACTGCAAAACTATTTCACACAAACAAAAATGGCATTGTTCAGTGACATGCTCTGTATAAAAACCATACTGCCTGCTCAAAAGACTCTGACCTTTATGTGTCACGTGTTAATTCCCTTTTCGCCTACCCAACACACACAAGATGTTTAAGAGGACAAAAAGAGATGACAAAGGGATCAGCGCAGCACACACTGGCGGATTAGTCACATGGAATTCATCTAATCTTTCATCTTATGACTTGCAATTTTGACTGCAGCACTTAAAGGGATTGAGCCTGGCACAACCCTGCTTATATTTCAGCTGAGCTCCAGTGAATCTAGCCTAGTCACTATGCATCCAACCCCAACCGCTTCCTGGTGTGCACACACAGGAGTCTTTTGTGCGACTGCTCGATACCCCGGAGAATACAGATAATGCAGGTGTTCATGACACGCAAGAAAGGGAGACGGCTTAAACAGGTAGAAGGTGCCCTGACTCTCACTGCTTTGTGGAGTTTAATATTCACGGACTCGCTATACACATAAACCAAGTGCTGAATTCTACACGCTGCTGTCACTGTCATATCAAAACGGTCAGTTCTTTTTACACTATTGGACCTGGTTTTTTAAGGTTCATTTGAGGAGACTCAAAAACAGGCAGACCTCTCTGTACAAAGGCCTTGATACGGTTCATGTGTATTTTATATTTTTTATATATTGTATATGTTTTATGTACACATATATTTTCTTCTCTCTCTCTCTCTCTATATATATATATATATATATATATATATATATATATATATCTATATATATATCTATATATATATACACACACACACACACACACACACACACACACACTATAT
>JBBIGA010117688.1:0-10268 GCA_037576975.1 Alestes dentex | reverse complement strand
ATATAGCTTGCTTTAAAACATATTTAAATATAGAGATGGAGCTGGTTCAGTAGGAGATAGCAGTCTTACACCCTCTTAACTTCTAAGGGACTACAGAAGAGAGGGTGAGCAGCTTCAAATATCGTAATTCACATTTATTCCATGAAGGCAAGGCAGCGTCTGTACCACTTGAGACAGCTGATGAAGCTTCAAGTCTCTCCAGTAAGCCTAAGGACTTTTTCTCTGGTGCTGTAGAGTGTTCTGACTCAGACCCTCACCTAATGGTTTGGGAACAGCTGTATACAGGACATTAAGGGAATACAGAAAGTGATCAGGGCAGCGGAACACTGCACCAGATCAGTTCCACCTTCTCTGCAGGATATTTATACCCGGAGATGCAGGACCAGAGCAACTGGCAGCATTAGAGACTCGTCTCCCCCCAGTAACTGTTTGTTTGAACTGCTGAAATCGAGCAAAGCCTTTCAAAATATTGGCCAAAACAGAGGAGCTTAAGAGGAGCTTCTATCCCCAGGCCATAAGACTCTTAACTAGGATATGACACACAACTTTTATCTGTTTATTATAACACAAACTGAACTCTCTGCCTCACTGTTTCTCACCTGCTGTCTGTCACTTAAGTCTATCTACATCAACCAGCAAACTAGTGCACTGCTCTTTACAGCTCTTTACAGTACATATTCTAATTACAGTACATCTTCTATTCAATCACATTTGCACACTGTTCTCTTGTTTCTAACTGTAATGTCTGTTTATTTGGAATATATTTTCTATATACTTTTATTGCATTAATTTTAGCCTTTCTGAATGTCTATTTAATTTATTCGTAAACTTTATTTTACAGTCCCAATTCACTACATGTTGTACTTGGATAACTGCATATGCGACAAATAAAGTATCAGAGACTGGCATAGAGCTGCCACAACAGTTCCCCATTTCTAGCGACTGACTGTTTAGAATACAGCATGTATTCACAGTCAGTGTACATACATGTAAGTAGGACGTCCAGAAATCCTGGAGTGTGATATGTTTTATCTCATGAAAATGAATGCTTTAGAATACAAACGTAATTACCTGACTCCTCCGTCAGTTCCTAATTATTTTGTCAGTTATTCTAATATGCAAGGCCTTCAGTCCAGAAGTCACAGAAACACTTTTCTGTTGGGAGATTTTTTTTATTTTAATCCTTTAATGTATTTAACCTTTTATTTATGAATTATTTTAATACTTAATCATTTTGCTTCCAACAAAATAATGACTGGAAAACTTTCAGAGATTTAACGCTTTCAGAGATTTAATGCAACCCTGATGATTCTATTAAATATTAACCGATTACAAAGAGGTAGTTTTAGTCGCCAGAAATCATTAAGCCTAGAAGCCCCAGAGAGTTCCCCAATGTTAAACTTGTAATCTTTAAAATGTAATAACATAATAACACGTGGTATTATGAAGCTAAATGGACCTGTAATTATGAAACACTGAGCAGAAACCGTAAAAGCTTTCACACAAACATCATAAGCTTCAGTATCAGTTGTCTTTTTTTTTTTTTTTTTTGCAAGAGCCTCATAGTGAGACTAGCTTGCCAATTAAGCGCACTTCAAATGCTGCTAATATTTGATTCCTCCATGCACTTCACAGAACGACCAAGTAATAGCACAGCAGAGAGGGCATGCAGCTGCATACAGAGTAGAGTGAAAATGGGAGGAACAGGGGAAATCATGTGACAGCAATATTTAGTATTCATTCACCATGCTTTTGAGGTCAACGAGTCACATTTCATTTAAATGATTTTCCCACTCTCTCAGTATTGGCATGGATATCATGTTGAGTATGCTATTCCAATGATCTAGATTTTAAGGTGATGGAGGTTAGGCACTTGTCACGAAAATGTACTTTATGGCAGAACAGCATTTGCTTGCATTTTTTCTCATTCACACACTCGTGCGCATAGAAAGAAACCGCAGTTACAATTAGGTGAATTTAAAGGCTTCGGCCCATGTGGAATGAAATGTGAAACAGACTGAAAAACAATAATCAATTAACATAAGTTAACATGTTTATTGATTTTGCGCCAGCTTTAACAAGCTGTGATTGTTTGCTCCATTCATTCAGAATCATTACTGCGACTGCTCTGTAATCCTTAGGGCACGTCTGGAAGACATTCTGCTGGTCAGAACTGATTTGGGGGGCAAACCTGAGGCTCGTCACAGAGGGAATCTTCAGCTGGAAATAGACGACTGACAGGCAATTCATTTGCAGCACTGGTAGAAATGTAGACACTTGTTAATGGAGGAGGCAGACTATAAAGGCATAGTGTATCTCCTGTGGGAGAGATTACAAATCGATACTTTAGGAAATTAAGCTGCTATATCCAAAGCCTTTAGGCATTCATTAGTTTACAAGAAGCTCTTTGTTTTCCACATACATTTGCACTTTTTTTCTTTCTCAGGGCTGAGTTGCTTTCTGCTTTGGCAGCTAAGAGTTTGCCCCCCCCCCACCCCCCCCAAAGAAATGTCAAATCTTTGTCAATGTCATTTTTTAATAATGTTTCTGGACACATATGCAAGAGACATATTTAATGACAATGATTATGAATATGCAATTAAAATCACATCTAACCTGTGGGTATTGACTGAACGAATACAAATGGAACACCGGGTCCATAGGCAACTAAACATTGATGGATTTCATTCCAATCAAAGAAAGTTGAACATTTCCATACTTCTAAAAAAGTTTCATGCACTCCAGTTTAGAATCAACTCACGTGGAATTTGTGAATAAATAAACTATCACAGGTGAATAATTGAATGTGTATAATTAGGAAGGACAGATTATTTATTATTAAAATCAGTCTCTTGCAAGACCACTTTAATGACACAAAATGTCATTTGCAATTTGACGAAGACACCCATTTGAATACAGTTGTCAGCTGGTAGCAGCTATTTGAAATGTCTCCTTAAAGTGTTTTTGAAATGTCTTCCCAGGTGTTGACAGCTTTTTTGGGCCAACTAGACAGCTTCATTGCAGGCCTGCTAACCACTCGAGAAAGAATGCAAGTGCAGAGGGAAAAAGGACTGGGAGTGGCAGGTTTAAAACTTGAACTTGAGTTTGTGGCTTCAACAAAAAACCACCAGTTAAAGAACTTTACCATGGAAAGGGCTTGAACTTGTGGCTCTGGACTAAATGAAAGCTGACAAGAGGGGCACGTTGGTAGACCTGGACTGTGTTAAACTGAAAGTTTCTCTCAAAGAAATGTTTCTATAAGGAGATTTTTTTATTTGTCACATGCATAGTCACACAAGTACAACACACAGTAAAATTCATTCTCTGCATTTAACCCATTCACCAAGTGAAGCAGTGGGCTGCCGCCAGCGAGGTGCCCAGGGAGCAGTGCGTGGGGACAGTACCTTACTTAAGGGTCCCTCAGCAGTGACACTAGCTGTTGAACCCCCAACCCTCTGATTGCAGGGCCAACGCCCTATCCACTAGGCCATCCAGCTGCCAAGCAAAGAGTAAAAGAGTAAAGAGTAAAACCTTGAGATGGTGAGAAAAGTCCCAGTGGTACAAGCCCCTAGGAACAAAATCTGGGAGAGCAGGGAGACCAGCTGGGATCTGGATAATATGAAGGATGAATCGTTTCCCTTAAAGCCAAACACTGGTTTTAAGGGCCCGTCCATAAGTGCGGCTGATGATACTAATAACTTGGAAGAGGTGCTAATGCTATTAATTGTGTGGTAGAACTGCCCTCCTTATTCTCCTGCCAGCCAGAGTGGGAGAAGCGCACCCCTAGTGGTCAGCAGGGTGGTCAAAGCTCACTCAGCTCTAGGCTGACCCCTTACGGCAGGGGCGTCGGAAGCATTTTTAATGTGAGGGGGACGCATCGGTCTACGCGTGGGGCAGGGTTTGGGGGGTCGGGCGGTTTTTGGGTGGGTGAGTGGATGGGTTGCTACGTGCGTGCAAAGTCTCGGTCCTTTTAGGGGGTGGGGGTGGGGGCAAACCCGGAGCGTATTTCCAGTGGTATGTGTATTCTCCTGTCGATTAAGTGGAATGGATTCTTTTGCAAACGATTCAAGATTCAAGATTCAGCGCTGGGTGAACTAATATTTTATGTTAAATGTGGGGGGGGTCCAAACGAATAATTATGAAATGTGAAGGGGACACGTCCCCTTCAGATTGAATGGCGGTGGCACCCATGCCTTACGGGACTTGAAGTTCCCTGGGATTGCACATCCAGAAGATGCCGCAACACCCCTCTCTAGTGTGGCACAAGGTGGGGGTCAGCAAGCATAGGGCCAGGGGCTGCACAGTACCCGTTTCAGGTGAGATGTAAAGTGGGCAGAAAGTACCCTGGTAGCTTACTCTCCATACCACCTTGATCTGACTCACATTAAGGGTACCAGTTTCTGGGCATCAGCCTGGAGGGGCAGGATCTGCTGCCCTGGCCAGAACAATGTCCCTGACCTGGAAATTTCAGTCTTCCATTTGCTTTACCCATCCACCAGCCCTCTGGAGAACCTTCTCTATACTTCACAGCAGCAGGTGATGAATCTTACATTAATCACCTTTGCAGACCCGGATCAGGTAGTAATTACTTGGTTAAAAAAGAAGTCTGCTGCAGCACCTAGAAAACGTAGGTCAAGAAGGGTAGGGGGTAACGGTTTTTGACTGTAAGCCCCAGTAGTTGTAGTCATCCATGGTCTCACGCTTGGGACTGGACAGGGAGAATTGCTGGCTTCTGGGTGGGGTAATGCCAAGCCGGAGGTCGATGGTGTTGTCATATGGCCTATGCGCCAGAATAACCTGGCTTTCTGTTTATGAGGTCTCACTATTCCAGTGGCCCTTCAGGTGGACTGGTTGGATTGGGTGCACTGGATGGGGGAGAAGGAAGATGGCTTTTGGGCTCGGTCATTACTAAACAAGACCTCTAACATTGGGGTCCCCGAGCAACCACAGATCGCAGGATCCAGTCAACGAGCAGATTATGATGCTGTAACCAGGGGAAAGCCAGGATCAGGGGCAGGCTGGGGGCAGTGACCACAAACAGACAGATCCACTTATTGTGCTGACCAGTGCACAGAATGAGAGGCCATCGATGGTGGAGAAGGCAGGGGCCAACTTTAATTCCAAACTGATTTTCTAAGAAGCTCATGCAATTTGCATTTTTCACAGGAGGCTGTGATATGACTTCCTTGCTATACTAAAGGGTCAGTTGGATCTTAAATAATTACCTAGTTCATTACTTTGGTTTATTATTTGAGTTGTAGGCATCAGAAGATGAGTGTGATGTAGAAAGTCCCTTTTAACCCTTCAGTGCATAACTTCACATGGTTGTGCGACTGACTACTTTCCATTAAAGTGCACTGTCATACTGTTGTGTTTTGCAATGTTCAGTATTGAACATTCTAATGCATTCTAATTGCTGATGTACCTATGCAAGTTAATGGTGAAACCATAGCAACCACATCTTGTGCTGCTGTACAACAAACAATATCATCCTGTCGAATGAGTGACACCAGCATCGAGGCAAACATCCTTTCACTGGTGAGTAAAAATCTAGCTGCGCTGCAGTCAGACAGTGTGACTGGAGTGAATATAAGAACAATTCACAATATGAAGAAATAGACTGTAGAACTTTAGTGTGGAATGCTGGGACATAAGCAATGGGTAGAACTGTAAAAAACCTTCCCCACTGAAGGGTAAAAAACTAAAAAGGTTATGATATTTGTTGAGAAATCCCATCAATGTAAATGGCTGAAAATCCATATTTTTCATATTTGTGACATGAAAAAGATAGGAAAAAAAGCCAAAGAAAGCTAAAAAAAAAAATCAGCCATTACTTATTTGAAACAGTTCACTGTGATAGAACAGTGAGATGAACTCAGGTAACCAGCTGAAGAATAAAAGACCACTCTGAATGAATGCTTGACAGCAACCATATTTTCCATTAAACTATGAGCTCCCATTTGAAGCAAAAAAAATAAAGATATGATGATCATTTTTCATCCCACCTTCTTTAAAAAGTAATTTCCGCTCAGACCAATTATGGCATTTTATTATATAGGCTCTTTGAGCCAATAGTCTACTTTCCAGTTTCTATTAGTTTGAAGAGGCTTTTTGTAGGCGCATTGTGGAAGATCTTGACATGTTTTCTGATCCATTTACGGAACAGCTGAGAAGAAGTGGTTACTCTGAATTAACCCTTATGCTAGATAAATATAAAACACATTTATATTCATGTCATAGCTAAGTCTGCAAATTCCCCAGTGTGACCAATTAGACTCATGATGCTGAGCCCACGATTCCCCTTTCTAATCATTCATCCTTCCCCAGCGGCACAGAGGCCCAGCGGGAGGAGATGCTAATACACAGCACATGCTTCCATCCAAGAAGCACAGCTTATTCATCAGCCTCACAGTAAATGGTCTAGCACCATTCAAAACAGAACTTCTGATAAACTGGCGTCCTTTGCTATCTGCAGTATAGTATTGTGTGTATTAATAAACATGACTTCAAAGGTCTTGAAGACTTTAAATTTCTTCCATTTTGCCAGATGCACTGGTCTTACCCAAAATGTAGTGGGTACACTTAAATAAACACCAAAATGGGAACGTTTTCCCACACTTGCAGACTAATAGCTGCATTCACATAGGATTAATTAACAAGGGGGGCATCAGTAATATAATTTATACACAGTTCCTTAGTGAGCAAACTCTTAAAACTGGACCACAATCAATTTACTGCAGTCAGAGCAAGTTACCGGTGGGTTTTATCCTCTTCAAATTCAGATGTCTGCAACACATGTGAGAGAGAATGGAAATGACATTCTACGACAAGCAAATGGTTGAGGGACTCCATCATTTAATGTTTTGAAGCTAGTTTAATATGAACATGTGTTAGAGGAATACATACAGCTACAGTTGTTTTGAAAAAAAACAAAAAAACAATGGAGATGGCAGGACTAAAATGATCTCAGAGCACTGAGCATCACTGAATTTGGTAGAAAATAGTTAGCAATTCAACCTGTGCTTTTCTCAGGGGAGGAAGGAGAAAAGTACCAATGGCTAGAAACAAATTGATAACTAGGAATATGACACGAGGAAGTGGACTGATATAATTCATGAAGATATATTTAATTGATCGCTTTTTAGGTGGTAGATGAGAATATTAGGATGTCTCACTTACACATTCAGCTGTGGTGGGTGGTTAATGTTTAACGCACTTAAATGTTTAAAACATTTACATTTAGATTTAACATTTACATTTAGATTTAACATTTACATTGAGATTTAACATTTTAGATTTAAAATATAACATTTAGATTTAGATTTAACATTTAGATTTAAATTTAACATTTAACATTTACGCAGCAAGAAAATGTACCAAAACCTAACACAGTGGGGGTTTTTTTCTAACACATTTAGCTCTAAATGTGTGAAAATTGTGTGAACATTGCGCTAAATGATGAAAAAATGACACCTCAAAATTTGTGAAGCTGTTTTTACAAACAGCACCCCATACACAGTGACCCTATTGCGTCTCTTGCATTTGCACCGGAACAACACCCTTCTCCTGTTTCTACCCTTTCCGGAGAAGTGATAATGAAATGGAAGCATCATTTTCATGATGTGAAGGAAAATTTACGATTATGTAATAGTGCGTGTACTGCTGTTTCAGTCCAAGTCATTCTGGAGCATTTTATTTGTCATTCATTTACAAATGATTAATCATTCATTCACAAATTATATTTTCAAGTGGTATAAAATGGCCCAAAAGGTGTGTATGTGTCTGCATGCATAATAAGGAGTCAAATAGAGTGGGGGGCAAAATTCTGGGACCACTAGTGAAAATGCTTGTGTTTTGCATTTTTTTTAATTGAACACAATTAAATTGTAAATTTACATGTCATACAATCCACATGACAATTTGAGTGAACAGTTGAATCTTTAAATAACATAGATGTCAGACATTATTAGTATTTGGTATGTCCCCCTTTTTTTGCTGTAACGACAGCGTGCACTTGAACTGGCATGGGTTTCACAAGTAAAATCTGATGATCCTTGTTATCCCAGCGTGATTTCACAATATATCAAATAGCATCTTGTCGTGTGATGAATGGTCTATGGGGTTTAGGTCAGGCAGCTGTGGAGGGAAAGTCGGCAAATGGAAGCCAGCGCTCCTTGATCCTCTTTGGTCTTCAAAAGGTTGTTTAAAAGCTTTGAAGAAGTGTGTTTTGGGACATTATCCTGTTGCAGTTTGAATCTGTTTTTCGAAAAGATTCAAATGAGAGGGTACAACATGTCTCTGCAGAATAGAGCGGTTCTTCTCCTTTATCAGCATGTAGTTGTCTCTGTGCAGGTGCCCGACTCCACAGTGGGCAAAACACCCGCAGACTTCAGTAATCACATCACCGTGCTACACTGTTGAGTGGTTACACTGTGGTATCAGTATGTTTTAGCCCATAAACTGCTGTTTTGTCTTGTTTACCTTTCTGAGAAGTGTTTTATAGACCGCTACTGTCGAGCCGTCTTTGGACCATTGTTTTTCTGATTGGACTCTCTCGCTCTTCAATCAGCACATTCTGTATCTGTGCAGGAGTTTCTGTTTTGTCTCTGATTAAACAAAGCTTGTAATGTATTGATCTTCGGATGGTGGACTCAGTTTTGATCTGCGTAATGTGTGTTGGCTACAAATGATCCAGTCCTGGCAAAGCATTTTGGAGTGCCATGATTTAATGCTGAGAAAGGTCTCGTTTTGCTTAGGAGAACTGTTGGACTTCTTACGCATTCACTTAATTCTGATGCCGTATTTCTAACAATCACAATGCTACCTAGTATGGCATGTTCTGCTGAAAACCTAAAGTGCTCTCATATATGTAATACATGAACAATGGCTGCGAATATATTAACTTGAACTTGTATTAAAAATCTGATGAGACTAATATGAGTATATACCAGCTGAGCATGTGTTTCGACGGAAAGAATAGCTCTAAAAAAAAAATCTGACCTTTCGTACAAAGGAACTGACATGGTCATTGTCACGAACGTGCCTACTTGCTTATTCAATGTCGCCAAATATTATCACATAATAAAAGATTTGTGATGAAAAAACACCATTACATTTGACAGAGAGAAGCATTTTCAGAAGTGCCCTCCACTGTATGAAATATTGATTCTCTTAAATGAAATGAATGAGACATTATGCTGTCATAACTGCAGAGAAGATTTACAGCTCATATGCCCACTGCGAAGACGTAAATGAGAACAAGACAAATGACGGTGTGCATGTGTGGCCTGCACAAAACGCAAGGCTTTAATGAGAAAAGATGTGTTTTACAGTCTCAGCACCACATGTCCAAATCACTTCGGCCTAATATGAAAAGCAGGCTTGTGCACGCCAATCCAAAATGTTTGTCCATGAATATCCTTTCAGAAAGAAATAAATTAACATGTTAAAAAGCAGACCAGAATGTGGGCTGTTTTAGTCATTTGGAGGCCCAAGGTACTCCGACGCGGAAATGAATCAGTCTTGAGACTTGAGTGAGACATCTTTTAGCTTTATAGAAGACTCTGTTTGATTTACACGCAAGAGGAAGAGAAATCCTTCATTCTCTTCGAGGACTTGAAAAGCGTAACGAGCTGTGGTAAAATAAGCCTTTTAGAACCCTTTTTTTTTTTTTTTTTTTACATTGTGTGTGACACTGGTGGGCCGCTTGCTTTCGTGTAAACAATGATTGCAACAACAATACAGACAAAACACCACAACATTTACAAACATGACCGGTCAACTCATTGATTTCTCTCTCTCTCTCTCTCTCTCTCTCTCTCTCTTTTTTTTTTTCTCCAAAAATTCAGCTCACGTTAAAGAATGCATGCTCACGTTATGAAAATTTCAACTGAACACATCACATTTCTCAGAAAACAAGACTTCTTATCAACATTTAAATACACATTTTCCCTTCACTTCGCTGACACTTGTGCTAATGGGTAGACACTGTGAAAGGCTGTAGAAAAGCGAGTAGCATTTGTCAAATTCCTCTGTGAAGGGTTCAAACTGAGATGTGTACAGAATACTGATCTCGGGTCAGTTCAGAGGTCAGTGGCAGCCTCAGCTGCTGTTGAGTTCAGGCCTTAGAGGGGGATCAGGGCAAAGTGAAGAAGGAGAAACCACAGCACTCTTTTCTCTTTGTAGTCTGCAGTCAGGTGATGTGTGTGTGTGTGTGTGTGTGTGTGTGTGTGTGTGTGTGTGTGTGTGTGTGTGTGTGTGTGTGTGTG
>JBBIGA010117687.1:0-10269 GCA_037576975.1 Alestes dentex | reverse complement strand
TTATAATCAGATTATTAAACACATCAGATTATAATCAGAAAAAGCACATCAGATTATAATCATTACAGTTATAATCTGAAAAATAAACACATGTTTACAGTAATAATCTGAACAGTAAACATGCTTACATTTATAATCTGAAAGGTAAACACATGTTTACAGTAATAATCTGCACAGTAAACATGCTTACAGTTGTAATCCGAACAGCAGCCATGTATACAGCTATAATCTGAGTAGTAAACACTTGTTTACAGTTATAACCTGAGAAGTAAACTGATTTCCAGAAATGTATTAATATCAGATGACTTGATTGATTAATCAATGTATCAGTTAGGCCGTGGTGTCATGTGTCAGAGGGGCATCACTGGGCTTCTGCTGCTCATTAGGGGAGAGCATATGTTCAGCAGTGTGTGGGCTGATGCAGGTATATACGCACACTCTCTCACACACACACACACACACACACACACACACACACACACACACACACACACACACGGCTGTCTGTCCATCTGCAGTGCCAAGAAAAGCTTTTATCCCTGAATCTGATGTGTTTCGCTCTGAGAGCTGCTGCCAATTCCCATCAAACCCCATTTCACTGTGCGTGTGTGTGTGTGTGTGTGTGTGAGTGCTGGAATGTAATTAAGAACAGAAAACTGATTCATTTAGCTGATAATGCTCTGTGTGTGTGTTGTAAGTGCCTAGTGTGTGTATATGTGTGTGTGTGTGTGTGTGTGTGTGTGTGTGTGTGTGTGTGTGTGTGTGTCCAGCCAGATCAAGGTTCAACCTACAGTTGATTTGGACAGACTCCAGACAGAATAGTGTGATTCCACACAAACAATGACAGACACACATCCAGGCAGCTGCAGTAACATCACACACATTTTGTGGCCAAACTACAGTCCCACTGTCCAACAGCTAATCTGATACAGTATAATTATAATATACCATAATCATATCACAGCATTCAATTATCATGATATATCATGATACAATATTACCATATGATATCACAATACAATATTATCACAATAGAACAATATCAGCATGATGCAATATTACCCTATAACACAGGGGTCCATGAGTTACAACACAGATCCATTCCTACGACAGTGGGGTAAACGAATTTTGGTGATTTACCTATCCTAACACAGTTGTAAAATCATAATCTAGAACATAAAAACACAACTAAGGCACAACTAAGGCACAAAAGGGAAAGGACATAAATATACTGTACTTGTACTTTTAACAAAATGGCATAGGTAAGCGTACTGGTGGACACTCCCTCACTCATTACTGTGTATTCTGTATATTCTTCGTATTCTTCCACGACATGCAACCAAACTAGTTTGCCCATGTAGTCCGTAAGTACGATGCTAATGGCGTAGGCCGAAACACTCAAGTCTTAATTTTTTAAAGCTTTTACGGGAGTGAGCGTCGTAAACTCGAAACATCGTATCTCAAGACTGTTGGAACCCGAGGACCACCTGTATTACCACAACGCAATATTATCGCATATCATGACACACTATTATTATAACAAAATACAGTATTATAAGCATACAATATTCACATCATAATATTGTCATGATATTACCATATCAGAGCATATAAAATATCATAACACAATATTGTCACAATACAATATTATCATGATACATTTGTGTTATATTTTTTATTCAAGCAAAACAGAATAGAGAAGTAAACAATGTAGCATAAAAACCTCCCTCTCCATTGTAAGAGATATTTATCCAGTTGTTTATCCACTACAAGTGTTATCCACTACACTACTCAAACCAAACAATCTGATGTATAAAGTCAAAATATCTTACCAGTACACTAATGAGCTAAAAACACCAAAAATAATACTTAATAACAATAAATACTCTACCCTCTGTGTACCCTCTGGGTATTATTCACCTAAAATATTGTGATCATATGTTGTATTGATGTTTCCTCCCGACTCTGAATAAAGTCTCAGCAGCACGAACTATAATTATAACAGAAACTGCTTTGAGTTCATGCTGATCGCAAGCTCCTGACCAGCAGGATGTCACAAAGCTAATTCAGATGAACTGACATTAGTGCTGCTCCTCACACTGCTGCTCATCTGTGGCCCTTAATTTATGCTAATGCCATGCAAAGCTGTTGCAGTGGATTGGCTGTTTCTTGCATCAGCAGCAGTGTTGCATTATGCAGCTTCGCTTCTGCTCGGCTTCCACCTCATGAATAAACAGCAGCCCCACCTGTAGAGCGCCCTCAACCCGTGCAGCCACCGCACCCCCCAACCGGTGCACACACAGCCCAAAGGGTCGAAAAGTGTCTACAACTGTGATTATTAAGTTTAGTATGTCTGTCTAATGCTCTGAAACACTGCAAAACATTCAGTCTAAATGTCAAGAAAATATTTGTTTAACCTCTAATTTTGTCCATATGTTGTCACTTTATTTAAAGCACCTAAATTGCAATTTATTAATTCGTTTGTTGATATTTTTGCTATATACACACACACACACTTTCCCACATCAAGGTATGTTGTGAACTGTTAATGTTGCATTAATTAAAACACCAAATACATCAATGATCTCCCTCTGTTTTGGTGTGTGTGTGTGTGTGTGTGTGTGTGTGTGTGTGTGTGTATGTGTGTGTGTGTGTGTGTGTGTGTGTGAGTGAGAGAGAGAGAGAGGGAGAGGGAGAGAGAAAGTAAGGTACGGCCATTAGTTGGTTCAGGTCATACATAAAAGACGAGGGTTATTTTGTCTTGATCGGCACCGTGTGAATTGGAGAAAACTGCCATGCCATATGAAGTCCTTCAATGGTCCATTCTTGGACCTGTCCTATTCAACCTGTACATGCTTCCTCTGGGTCAAATCCTTACAGAGAATGATGTGTCTATGTAGATGACGCTCAGATCTACCAAGACTTTGGTCCGATACATTAATTGTGTCAGTGCCTCGAAACATAACTGCACACAAGTACATAACTGAATGTATCAAAACTTTCTCCAAGTAAATAAAGTAAAAACTGAGATTATACTGTTTGGAAATAAAGAGGGAAGATCAATTCTTAGTGCCCACCTGGAATCTAGAGCATTTAAGACATCCACCCTACTCTTCACACACACTGTCTGATAAAGGGCCTGATCACACACTCTACTCTTCACACACAGTGTCTTCACATCAACTTTGTGTTAAGATAGAAAATAAGGAAACAGAAGCAGCACAACACAATATGAAGAAAGGAGAGTTCCTGCCAGCGCCACCTACAGGCTCGGCTTATATAAAAACGAGCAGACAGTAACTAGAGTTCTTCACCCTGGAGCAACAATCCTGCGCTGCTGAGGATGCAGGATTATGAGGTACGTACCGGACTCTGTACTCTTTGCAATCACGACATTATTTAGATTATTTATGTTAGTGTTTATGTTATATTAGTGTAATCTGTTACCTGGCGCTTCCTGCTGGTCAGTGTCTGCTGCTGCTGGATCCTCCTTTACTGCTGGTTTTACTGCAGATCTGGACGGAGTCTCCTGATTCAGGCTGTAACTTTACACTCGGCACCGTGAAGATCGGAGACACTGAGAAGAAATATACCCAAAACACTGATTGCTTGCACGTTGTTATCATCATTAAATTCACACACACAAACACACATCTATATGTGTGTGTATATATATTGGTTCCATTACATGTGTGTTGTCATATAGAGATTATCATCATCATCACAACCACCACCAACAGCATTATCACCATCATCACTCTCATCATTTGTGTGTTTTCCTGAGGCCATCACAATCACCATCATCATTATCATCACCTTCATCATCAACCATTATCAACTTTCTCATTTTATGGGGTCAGTCAATCATCACTGAGTGTTTGGGAACCGAACCTTAATACGTTACTTAATACGTTACTAAACTGCACTCATGTCCCTCAACGACCTTCAGTCCACATACAGTGGGGGAAGTAATTATTTGATCCCCTGTTGAATTTGTAAGTTTGCTGACTCAAAAAAAATGAACAGTCTCTAATTCACGAGGTAGTTTCATTTTTATGGAGAGAGACAGAATATTAACCAAAAATCAAGAAAAAAACATGTTACATAAAAGTTATAAATTGATTTGCATGTCACTGAGTGAAATAAGTATTTGATCCCCTACGACCCAGCCAGACTTCTGGCTCCCACAGACTGGTTGTATGCCCATGTTGCACACAGATTACACTCAATCTATCAATTACAGACACTCCTGATCTGAACTCGTCATGTGTATTAAGCACACCTGTCCACAGAATCAGTTTCTTCCATTCCAACCTCTCCACCACCATGGACAAGACCACAGAGCTGTCATAGAACGTCAGGGACAAGATTGTAGACCTGCACGAGGCTGGAATGGGTTACAAGACCATCAGCAAGAAGCTTGGTGAGAAGGTGAGCACAGCTGGTGTGATTATTCGGAAATGGAAGAAATATAAAATGACCATCATTTGCCCTTAGTCTGCATGCGCCATGCCTCCTGGGATGAGGACGATCATGAGAAAGGTGAGGGTTTAGTCCAGAACTACATGGGAGGAGCTTGTTAATGATCTGAAGGCAGTTGGGACTACAGTCACTAAGAACTCCATTGGTAACTCACTACATCATAATGGATTGAAATCCTGCAGTGCCCGCAAGGTCCCCCTTCTCAAGAAGGCACATGTGCAGATGAGACCAAAATCGAGCTCTTTGGTATCAACTCGACCCGCCATGTTAGGAGGAAGAGAAATGCTGAGTATGACCAGAAGAACACCAATCCCACAGTTGAGCATGGAGGTGGAAACATTATGCTTGTGGATGTTACAGGATGACTTAACTACATTGAGGGGCCAATTGTTGGAACCATGTACCGTAAAATCTTGGATGAGAACCTTCCCTCAGCCAGAACACTGAAGATGGGTTGTGGGTCTTCCAGCATGACAGTGACCCAAAACATACTGCCAAGGTAGCAAAGGAGTGTCTAAAGAAGAAGCACATTTAGGTGGAGTGGCCTAGCCAGTCTCCAGACTTCAATCCTACAGAAAATCTGTGGAGGAGCTGAAGCTTTGAGTTGCCAAGCAGCAGCCAAGAAACCTAAAGGATTTAGAAAGTTTCTGTAAAGAGGAGTGAGCCAGAATCCCTCCTGAGATGTGTGCAAACCTGGTGACCGACTACAAGAAACGTCACAGCTGTGCTTGTCAACAAGGGTTTCTCCACCCAGTGCTAAGTCGTGTTTTGCTTGGGGATCAAATACTTATTTCACTCAGTAACATGCAAATCAATGTATATCTTCTATGTAACATGTTTTTTCTTGTTTTTTGGTTGATATTCTGTCTCTCTCCATAAAAATGAAACTACCTCATGAATTAGAGCAAACTTACAAATTCAGCAGGGGATCAAATAATTATTTCCCCCACTGTACACATACACATACTGTCACGTCGAGCTGTGCACGGGGAGTGAGGTGAGGCACAAGGGCAGGTTCCAATGATGGTATTTTATTAACGAAAGGACACAGACTCTAAACAGAAAATAAAGAGGCACGTGGACCTTAAACACAAAGCACATTAACATGGAAGACACATAAGGCAGGGGTACCGTGAGGGTCTAGGTGATGGCTGTGGTGAATGGTGACGGTTGACCAGCAACCGGAATACAAATTCTTGGAACTTAAATACAGCACATACTCTGAACTTTACCAATCATTACACATAATCACTTTATAGAAACACAGGACAGCTGACTATGTGAAACCGGACACAACAATACACTCACACCAAAATACTTGTCCCAATACTTGTGTTATATACAAAAGCAATAGCGGCCTCTACCGGCTGCTGGCCAAGACCTGACACACACACACACACACACACACACACACACACACACACACACACACACACACACACACACACACACACACACATACCTCATCCACTGTTCTGAGCTGTTGGGATGTTTTTAATAGGTTGTAAGTCAGATGTGGAAAATAGAATGTAGAAAAGTCCAGACACACGTTTTAGTGAACGCCTCGTTAAAAATGTAAAACCGTCATCTGTAATTGGATGATTTGTGTCTGTGGAGGAGTTTTAATTATCCCTTTAATTAAGCTCCTCCTCCTGCTCAGTGTGATCACTCAGAGCTCCTGCAGAACCATTAATCTCTGCTCATTGTTCCGAGAGTCACACGGCTCCGCCCCACCGCCTTGCTCCTCCCCCGCTTCACCTCATACTGCAGCCTGCTGTGAGCTGATAAAGGGATTAAACACTAATCTGCATAATTAAAAATCTCATTCTCACATTTAAATGAGCTGCTGCTGTCTGATCTGGCCTGCACTGAGCAGGAGAGGAGACCATCACTGACACTCATTAACACTCCCAAATGTTCACTAAAAATCACTGAAGGCTCACTAACGAATACTGACGTTCACTAAAAGCCACGCTCACTCTTCTACTTTCGGCTGTTCCCGAATAATGGGCGCCACAGTGGGTCAACCGTCTCCATTTCCTTTTATCCTCTGCATCTCCCTCTCTCACACTAACTGGCTGCATGTCTTCCCTCATCACAGCCACAAACCTCTAACCAGGCCTTTCTCTTTTTCTCTTCCCTGGCAGCTCCATCCTCAGACATTTCCTTCAAAAGGTTCTACTCGAGCTGTCCCTCTAATAAACCCAATCCTGATCTTGTCCATGCTCGTCACTCCAAATCCAAATCTTAACATTTTCATCTCTGCCACCTCCAGCTCTGCTTCGTGTCTTTTCGTCAGTAACACTGTCTCCAAATCATACAACCAGACAACACAGCTGGTCTCACTACTGTTTTGTACACCTTCCCTTTCACTCTTGCTGGTACCTGCCTTTCACAAATCACTCCTGCCACTGATCAGCTTTATCTCTCTGTAGTTACTACAGCTCTGCACATCACTCTTATTCTTGAAAACTGGTACCAGTACACTTCTTCTCTCACTCTCCAAGATTCATTTAAAAATCTGGTGAAAGCCATCTCTCCTAAACACCTCCAAACCTCCACAGGCATGTCATACTAAGACACGTGTTCACCACAGTCATTTCCATCCTCTTGGCAAAATCCACTACCATCTGACCTTCTGCACTGCTAGACTTGACAGCATACCTACTCATCACCTCCTTATCACCCCTGTTCCTTTCACCATCATGTCCAATAACAAGAAGCCAATAACAACCTCTCTCTCTCTCAACTACTTCAGCACTCTTGAATCCTTCTTTCTCATCCATCTCACACCCAACCTACAGGGCATATGCAATCACTAATGCTCACTAACGGTCACAGAAAATCACTAACGGTCACAAAAAATGACTAACACTCACTAACATTCACTAACAGTCACTAATAATCACTAACTGTCACTATCAGTTAATAAAAGTCACTGTCACTAACCAACACAATCAGTCACTAACCATCGCTAACCATCCTTAGTGTTAGTAACAACAGCCACTAGCAGTCACTAACTGTCACTATCAGTTACTAAGACTCAGTAATGGTCAATAACAGTCACTAACTGTCACTAACTGTCAGTAAAGGATCATAACAGTCACTAACAGTCAGTAATAGTCTATTACGGTCACTAACGCTCACTAACATTCACTAATAGTCACTAACAGTTGCTAAGACTCACCAACAGTCACTAACCATCACTAATGATAAGTAACAGTCATTAATAGTCACTAAGTGTCACTAACGGTCACCAACATTCACTTACAGTTACTATCAGTTACTAACAGTCAGTAGCAGTCATTAAGTGTCACTAACAATGGCCAACAGCCACTTATTATCACTATCAGTTACTAAAGGTTACTTACCATCACTAATCGTCACCAACCATCACTATCAGTCACTGACCATCACTAATAGTCTGTAGCCGACACTAATGGTCATTAAACATTACTAATGGTCACTAACAGTCACTAACCATCACTATTAGTTACTAATGGTCTCTACATGTTACTAATGATCACTAACAGTCAGTAACCATCAATAATGGCTAATAAGACATATTATCCATCAATAATGGTTGGGTTCAGCACACAGACTAAAATAATATTTACACAAAGACGTCCAAAGGGCTGCTGAATTCCACATACACAAGACAAGGGCAGGACTGCACACACGGTGTGTGTGTGTGTGTGTGTGTGTGTGTGTGTTTTACACTCACTGTCTGGGAGCTCCCACAGTCTGGTTGGTAGATGGCTGAAATATTCGTGGTGAAGAGCAGCCTGGGCTGAGAGACGTTTCTTGGGGAAGCACTGGAGGAACCTGGAAGCCAGCTCCTCTGCATGATCTATGTAGCCCAACCTACATACACACACACACATACAAACAAACACACACACACACACACACACGCACACACACACACACACACTCTTTAGGGTCAGTGAGGAATTCTCAGGGCCTCCTTCAGGAGATTGAACTGTTTCTGTATGAGATGTTAAGTTCATGTTTAGTCAGCAGAATCATGTCTGCGTTTAAACTCTGCAGTTCTGCTCTTACTGCATTCGCTTCTGGTAGGACATGAAAGGGTTGGAAACTTAAAGAGTGAGCTCTCCCTGTGGTCAAGCCCTCAGGCCTACTGTGTCTGATTAACCACCAACATCATTAAACAGAGGAACCACGTTCTGATTTACAGCAGATGGGACCAAATTAATCACTGTAAATCTTCTAAGAGTTCTAGATATATCACTGACTGTAGAACCATAACGTAAGCAGCTTTCTGTGAGTTCTAGATACATCACTGAATGTAGAGTGATGACAAAAGAGCTGGCAACAAAAGATTTCAGTCAGTTCTAGATCCATCACTGACTGTAGAGCCGTAGTGTCCGCAGGTTTGAGTCAGTTCTAGATACATCACTGACTGTAGAACCACAGTGTAAGCAGGGTTCAGTTAGTTCTAGATACATCCCTGACTGTGCAGCCTTAGTGTAAACAGGTTTCAGTCAGTTCTAGGTATGTCACTGGGCTGATATATTTGATTATAATTATGGGAACCTGTCCAGTGCAATGTAATCTCATCATTATTACTGATGACCCTCAGCTCATCTAATCCGATTGGACCTTGGGGGTCTACTCTTCTGACAAAATGGAAGTATGTCACATTATGTCACATTCTTTGCGTTTGGCCTTGTTTATGTTTAACACGCCAGATTATATACAGCACTATGGTGAGCCCTCATAATTTCTTCACATTTTGCTTCCACAGATTCAGACTTTCTTGTATTTTTAATATTGTCTTGAGGAACAAAAGTCTCTAATTTTCAGCCCAGTCTCTGAACCTGACCAGTTTCAGAGGAATGTTTTTTGTTTGCTAAGCCACACAGTGACCTACGTATGAATCATTCAAGTGTAACAAAGCACATCTAACTGAAGTCCTGAACCAGTGAAGAAACAGGAGCAGATGATTCCAGGTGATCAGGCGGTGATCAGTATACTGGTGTCGCTGAATGCTGAGAAGTTGGAACACATTTCTTTCATTTAATCTGCTCAGTATGCCAAAGATGAGACAGTTTGAGGGCTCAACACTTTTGTACAGTACTATACAGATGATGCATTTCCTCCATCACTCACTTATTCCAGGCCTGCCTCAGTTTCTTGGGGCTGTACACAGTAAAGCGATCTGTGGAGGAGAGACAGAGGAACACAGTCAGACACTGCATACACATACACACACACACAGACACATACACACACACAGACACACACACACAGTAACAGGAACTGAAATTAAATTTAAATTTTTTGTTTTTATTTCTGACTTTCTTGTCTCCCTCCTCTCTCTCTCTTTACTATTTGTCCCACTCTTTCTGCCTTTCTTTAAGAAGTTATTGTGTATATGTCGCTTTTCTCTGTTTCAATATATACATACTTCTCTCATTTTTTCTCTGCCTTCTGTCTTGCTTGCTCCCTCCTTCTCGCTCTTTGTCTGTTTTTTCATCTCTTTTTCCCTTTCTTCTCTCATTATGCCTCTCTCTCTCTTTTCTTTCTCTCCTCTTTCTCCCTCTCTCAGTCTTTTTCTTATCTCTCTCTTTCTCTTCTCACTGTCTCTCTTTCTCTCTCTCTTTAGAAGGTTAATTAGTCTGATCTCCTGCAGTGTGGATCAATAAGAATCAGACGTGCGTCTGCTGAGGCCTTCAAACACACACAGACACACACCCACCCACCCACACACACACACACACACACACACACACACACACACACACACACACACACACACACACA
>JBBIGA010117686.1:0-10269 GCA_037576975.1 Alestes dentex | reverse complement strand
ATATAATGTATTCTTTGAGCTAGATAAGATACTTCTAGGTCTCAGGGTTGGCAAGTATAATCATTTATTTTTCCCCTCCATGCTTGAAAGTGGTGGAACAATGGCATGATATTCATATTTCCCCTTAAAAGGACAGTCTCTGAATTAAAACCCAAGACTCAGAGAAATTAATTAGTATACATTTTATTATGTCCTATTTTTATATAAACTACAATTTCTGATGTTGTCGATAACCTATTGTGTGCCATCCAGCACAGTACGGCATACCTAATTAGTCACATGGTAAGGTGAAAATACACATATTTTAAGCATAGCCCTCAAAAAATCCAGCATTGATATATAGGTAGCCGATCAGCAGAGTGAAGCTGTCTAGAGACCACCGCAACCTCCAAAAGTGAAAAAAAATTCAAACTCATTTAAAACTTTGGCATAATCTTTGCAAGGGCCTGTAGTGCAATCAGTGTCAGATGGCCACCACACTACTGATGCCTGGGAGTCCAGAGGAAACTTGTACCTTAAAAAAGATAAAACATGGTGACAGGAACTAAATATAATGCAACACCCCTTAACTGTTGTTTATATGCGATTTCTATGCCATTTTTATTAAGGCTGGACCGTTGTCTCTGAATGAGAAATTTTCCATGGCATTGTGTTAGTTAAAATAACCAACTCACTTGAAACTGCGGTTCACTCGAAGCTGCATCATCTCTGCACCCGTAATCAGGTACTGCTTTCCAATCTCCAGATTTGTTGAGCTACATGTTGCCTTCTTCACGAAGCCAATTTCTGAGCCTTGTATTATGTCTTCTGATTCTGTGTTAAAGAAGTCGAGTATGAATTTAAATGAGGGTCACACTAAGTAAGACTGCCTTTCAGAAGACGGAGTAAAACACTACCTTTTTTAAGGGGTTGCTCCACATTGGCATTGTATACCAGAAAATCCCCTTCTGTTGTAGTTGATGTAATTTTAACCTTAAAAGCTGAGTGAAATGAGACCATGTCAAAGGGAACCGATTCCAGACCATTTCTAATGTTTGTGTCCGTAACGTTAAACTGTTTATTTTGTTTTATTTACAGTGTTCATTTTCCTTACCATATTTTACGCTGTCTCTGCACACATCCTGTTGTCTTTGTGTAGCAGTAATGCTGGTATCAATGTTGGTCTCGAACTTGCAGCATTCAGCTACAGAATAAAACAGATTTCATAAGTGCACTTTCTCTGTACAGTAGGAATATTTATTGCATTATTATATAAGTGTTCACCCACTAATCCTCATTAATTTAAACTCATTCTTAAAATATGTTTACTCAGTGTGATCCATGTTTTCCAATGAGGAGTTTATTTTCTGTGATGCTGGACGTCCACCAGATGCTTGTCATATTTATAAGTTATAGCTATTAGAGTGGAAAGCTGTTCTGTTTTTGCTGTCAAAAATGACTGTAAATATGAGCTGATTGCGAACAGAAAGTGCTCCTAGATCAACAGCCCCTCGTTTTGTGATTTTCAGTGTTTGCAGATTATCAGTATTTTCTGTCCAGTGTTAAAATGCTCTCCCTAGTATTTTACCACTTTCTAACTGCTATCTGAATTTCTGCAGTCGCATGGTGGCACCCTGTACAAACATAAAAGATTCAGAGCTGTCACAATTACTCAAATACTTTTGATTATTAATGACTTTTGAATATCATCTACTATTAGTATCTGTTAATTTAATCACAGCCTAGTTGATTAAAATGTACCTTCTTAATGAATTTGCAGTAATCACTTTGCAATGTGCATGCTGATAATTTGCATATTTTATTGCATATTTTTGATCTGCAATTGCAATATTTATTTGTGATTAACACATTTTAAATTATAATACTGTTCAAAGCATGAAATGGTGTCTGAAAGGCACACTCATATAGTTCTGACTAAATGTTTATATATATGTTTTTGGGATCTGTGAGAAGCTGTGTATGATTTGTTGCCACTCGGTTAAGCACATTTTATCATGTAGCCTCTTTTAAAAAACTGTCATTACTGTCATGAATAATCTGTCATAAATAATCATTACTCAATTCTAACATCATCTACAGTTACTGTCTTAAATCGGGTGCAACGTTCTTAGCCATATGTACGACACTGGAATGAAGTTTGATATGAAGTTTAAAATACTGATATTAAAATATGTTTCGGCCATGTGTGAGGTTGTTGCTACACATCCAAGGTCACTTTTGAGGTTTTTCTTAAACTGGTGAAGTTCACATAAGTCAACAATCATTGTGAGTCTCACCTGTCATGCACTGGCATTTGGGACCCAAACAAAGTCGGAGAAGCCTGCGGCTCTGCGTGTAGTAGAACTTCGTACATTGATTGTCTACAGAAGACCAAATAAAGAACATTACCATGCAGTGTGTAATGCATATTCTGTACCTTTGTTTAGTGACTCTTTGCCACAGAACTAACCAGTGCGACCCGTACGCACTTTACCTGGATCATGAAATTCATACACTTTGAACACAGAGGCACTGTTCATGCCAGTCTGAAACAATTCTTGAATTCGGAAGCCCACGCAGTAGTACTCCTCTGAAGGTATCTGCAAGACAATCGAGACATTTCATATAGTTTTTTAAAATGTATTTATTTATTTTTTAAATTCCGGGTTAATGTAATGTTATTGATGCATATGTTACACATACTGAATCCATCTGGAGAATAAGTTGGTCACCATTTATTTCATAGTCAGAGATACGGCTCTCAAGTCCATCCCTATACTACAACATGTGAAGAGGAAAGTTAGTGCTAGTTGCATATTTCTGGACAGCAACACCAATGACAAATACTAAGGGGAGCTTCTTACCCTCTGCAGATCTCCTATGACTGGACTCACGCCAGTGGGCAAATTAATTTCCATTACTGTATGTCCTGCCTCTGTCTCAATCTCATTTTCATGTCTCTTATATCTGTGAGATTTAAAAAAAACAACAATGGGACATTTACAACTGGAGAATTTATCCACATGTCTATATATCTATGTCAATACACACACACATACAGTATTAATATTTACAATAAAAAGCAATGGAATATACAATTACATAGAAAAAAAATGGTGTAGTATTGTGTGCTTACTTGGCACATGCAACAATCCGTGGTGATCGCTCCATCGGTTCTGGTTAAAAAAGGCAATCTTTACATTAAACTGTACTTGTTTGTAGAGGGAAAAGCTAAATGTACATCATACATGAACCTACCACCGGAGGCGTGGTTACGGGGGAAAACATCTATGGATAGGTCAAAGCGGCAGTTGTCATTGCTCTGTATTGTTTCATAGTACACTGTTCTCAACTGTGAAAGGGAAAAAAACAGGCTAAATGCTCTAATAATAGGCATATGTAATGAAAGGCCACTTAAAGATCTGTGTTTTTGTGTTCCTATTAGAATAAAAGAGAAAACATTTCCTGACAAAGACCTTTTCAGTGGATGGCACCTTAAAACATAGGTTCCCAGCTCTGATCCTGTACTCTTAACACCCACTACAACCTAGGAAAGGCTTGAAAATTAGCAGATTAGTTATGTCAGGTGTGTTTGCAGCAGAGGAAACGCTAGAATTTGTTGAGCAAATGACAGTCCAGGGCATGGGCTTGGAACCTGTGCTTTAAAGGAACACTCCAGTATTCTTCAACCAAATCTGCCACATTTGTACGACTTTCTGATTCTGATCTTTATGCCACAGTAGTATGACTTTCTGATGATGACTATAGCATATTAGTTTGCTTACCACAAATGATCACTGAAATGCTTTAAGAAACAGAAAACTCTAACTCAAAACACAATAGGTATTATAAGTCAGCATTTATTCCATTGTTTTGATAAGCATAGGAATCTAAATAATTGTCCATGTGTAAATGATCAGTTCAGTACTTTCAAGAGCTATCCCCTGAAGCAAAGGAAGCTCTTCTGTGGCTTTGCCCCAGTGATCCTTTTGGGATATAAAAAGGTACAAAATATAAAAGGTGAGATTCACTTGACACATACTTACATTAGCAAACGTCACCCCAGAGCTGAATCCTGTTTTCAGTATGACATCATCAGCATGCTCAACCTTTTAAAAGTAAAACAATAAATAAACTTGAGTCCAAAAACGTTAAGCTGTTGCTGAGCACTTCTCACAGATTAAAAGGAAGAGAAATCTTACCTCTATTGGCTTCCCTATGGGTTTATTCTGGGACAGACTAACACGGCCAATTGTTCCCTTCCTTCTGTAGGACACATCAACCACCATTTGTAAAAAAGCTTTTTGAGTTAATATTCTGTATTTGGTCACAGCCTCCAGTGTCAGAATGGCATCCTGGAGAAGAGAGCAATGGAGAATTCCAAAATTGTTCATTCTGAAATTTTGGCAAGCATGCAGTACCTTTTATAAAAATGGAGGTTTGCAGGACATTGTGTTCATCTTGTTTTCATTTGGTTACAGACAATAATGCCTGGTATTTCAGGAATACCCGCTTTTAAGACTCACTTCATCCAGTAATGCTAAAGCGTCTAAAAGTGAGTTAAAGACGGTACAGAAGAGTTAGCATGAACTAGCTTCAATAAATAAATTAATTATGTTGTTAAAAATGTTTTAACAATTTATTTAAATATTTAAAAAATCATTTTCCTTGCTTTTAATAAAAAAAAAAGTTTTAATGTAGTATGAATGCAGTTACAATTCTAAAATGTAACAGCCAATCAGGACTGAGCTCACTGATGTGTTTCAGGCTTAAGCCCCTTTCCCACATGCTCTTTTACCTAGGGATGTAACAGTAATGTTTTGATTGTCAGTGTAATTGTAAGGGATAAAGGTAATGTAAATGGTATTTGTGTACTTCGACTGGTTTCAGGACATCAACACACACAAACATCACAAGAGGACCTTAGGTAAAAAAAAGAAAAAAGAAAAATGGCATATTGGCATGTTAAATAAATTCACTGTTGCAGGATACCTGGGTCGAGTAAAAGCCTCCTCCATATCGCTGATCTTGGGTCAGCCAGTTAAGAACAGGCTTAGCATATGTTGTGTCTCCTCGGAGTAAGGTGGTAAGCAGCATGTAGACGGTGGTCTCCACTGTCTGTGCTGTGGTCATGCTTGGCTGTAGTGGATCCTGAGGGGCACCTTTCTCTTGCCAGAACCGAATGACCACTGGATTTCCTAAACTCATAATAAATATGAATAAACATTATGGGCTTGTTTTGTAAAAGTGGATTAAAACTTATGCAATGTCAGTGTTGTTTCACCACTTAAAATTTAGATCAGGATTAATCTTAATCTGGGTTTGGGAAACCACCTTTAAAGAATAGGAAATTTAATTGTGCAGCAATGTCTGGGCCCTGACGTTTCAGAGGACTCTCTTTACTCATTACTCATATGTGATAAGATTAGCTTAAAAAAGTATTTTATTGTGGCTTGTATGATATTTGCAATGTATTATAGGTGTACAGATTTTTAAACAAAAGTCGGTTCATCTGATACAAGGTGTGTGCTGTGGATTATTATAGATAATAAATATTTTTCACCTTTAATTTGAGCCTCTTTTTTAAGTTTCTCATACAGGGTTACTCCAGGCCAGCTGCCGGGGTTGACAAGTGTGATGGCATATGCTGCTATGGCTCGAACATATAAACTTTTCAGTTTGGGCACTTGTGAAAGCAAGTACTGAACAGCCTTCTCCACTGCATCTTGATATTCCTGGTGGAAAATATCTTTGGTTACTTCACCATGAATTAGGTTATGTCAGTGTACCTTAAAAATGTTGTGCTCTGACCTGTAAATTGCACTTGGGGACTGTTAAAGCATTTTTGATCCCAATTATCACAACTGATGTGAGGAAAGCTGTTTGTTCAGTGACATCTGCGCCTGCACCCTTGAAATATGGAGATGAAAGATATACATTGAAACAATATTTGCAAAAGCTTTAAAGAGATGCCCTCTAGTCTTGGTGATGTGAGTGGTAAGGATCCAAGCTTTTGTTTCTACCAAGGGTAGAACAACATACTCAACTAAGGGTATAAATGAACTATCATTAAGCATTGTTTACTTAAAGTTATTTCAATTGTTAATTGGTTAACTTTGTTTGGAATAAAAGAGTTTAATATTTAATGCAATTGGTAAATTCACTCCTCAGTTCATACCTATATACACTATATAGGTATGGACTGATGTATTTGGACGCATCAGGGAAAGTGTGAGGTAATTTGGACAACGTCATTGCAGAAAATGTTGCTTTGATAAAGATCAAGTGAACTTACCATGAGTCTTTTTGGCTTGTAGCTAGATTTCTCACTGAAGGAGCCGTCTGGATTCTGACACTGTGAAATCAGCCAGCGAATTGTTTTGGACAGCATAGTGTGATCCACTGTGACATATTTGTCCACTTGAGCCAGAGTCTTCACCACAAGTGCAGTCACCCTAGAAGTATAAGTTTCCCAAAAAGCTTGGTAACTCGAAGATTGATGGTTTAACAGTTTGGATAACTGAAAGTAGATAAGACAATCAGTATTACACTCACCATGTGCTGGGTTCTCTGTTCTTCCATAAACAGAAACCATTTTCTCGCTCTGCCTTAAATGTCATTATGCTGATGATACCTAGGAGAAACTCCAACTGCTTAAATTGCAAGCACTTTCTACAGTGTAACAGAGTTCTGCAAACAGCATTTTACTGTTTTAAGTTGCTCAATATGTTGATTTTTGGCTTGGCGCCAATGATGCAATGTAAAGGCAAATGTGCTTAACCTGGTTCCTGGAGACCCTCCAGAGGTTAGTTCCAGCCCTAATCTAGTAAACTTGACCAACGTCATCAAAGAGGTCAGGAACATTAAATATAGATGTGTTGACCCAATTTAGTAGGAGGTTAGATTTCCAGGAGCAGGATTGGGCAGCTTTGCTCTAAAAGCCCCACTAACAGCTGAAAGCACGATTCCTGATGTAGTGCATCAAAGACATGCTAGAGACCTGGGATTGGCATCTAATACTGTATAACAGTCAGGCTTAAAGCTGCCACTTGAGAACTTTTCTAGAACATCACACAATTCCTCAGTGAAACTTGAGTCAGATGTCATTTCTCAGCTCAATTCAAGACTGTTACATAATGTCATAATTTGTTGTAAAGTAAAATGCGCACTGACATCATTAAGGGTGAAAATTTGTGCCATATTCAATAAACAGAATTCTCTGTTTTATATTAGTCTATGCTCTCTATTCTAGACTAGTCTAAAATATGACATACCTTCTTTCATCTTTCTCTTCAAATCAAAGCTGTTGACCAACCCAAGATCAGACACCTCTACGTAATCGTACAAATAGAAGACTGGAAGAAGACCCAGGAGCTCCACCTCTGCTGAACCTCTGGGCACATTAATCAGCTGCATTAACCCCTTTGGGTTGGTGACGATGGACAGCAACTCCCCCAGAACCTCACCTGAACAGAAAGGCACAATGCCAAGTTCATGCTCATGTAACTGTCCAATTCTGATTGCTATCAGAAATTTGGCCTTACTTTGAAAACTTTCCCTAAGCAATAGTGCAGAACTTGCTTCCCCATGATGCAGACATTTATATTACAACCAACATACCATTCACTGTTAGCACCCGATCCACGGTTGACTTGGGCACAAGGTTTGGTGGAAGAGAATTTCTGAGCTCAATGCGACTTGAAGGTTTTCCTGTGTGTTTATAGGAGCATCCATATTGTTAGAAGTCAGTGTTTTCCTTTAATTTAATACTGATTTATTACATTAATTATTAATATCCTGTCAGAAAAAAACAAAAGGCATATATAAATGTCTTTACCATAAACACCCTGTGGATCAAGCCTTCCTCCAATCCAAACTTCCTTTCTGACACCCTCTGGCTACAAAAGGGCAAAAAATAATGTAACTGTTGATTTTCCTTTTGCTTGTATGAAATGCACAAGACAAAATAACACACATACAGTATGAACAGCTATAGGGGCAAACCATCAACAGATGAAGCACAATCAACAATGGCGACCACACTGAAAAAAGTTGAGCACTGAGTTGGTTTGGAACAAAAATGAATACAGTATTACATCAGCACACTTTTGTCTTTTAATAATTATACTGATATAATCTATTTTATTTGTTTGGATTTGACATTTGAAAACAGCAAAGTGCATAATTTCTGTCAGTGTATCATAAAAGAATTAGACCTGTTGGACTGGTATTTGGTCATTTTCCTACTCAAACTCACTAAATCTGGCAATTAAGTACTACTGAGTCTTGAAATCATCAAACTAGACACTGGTCAAGGATTGACCACCCCTGTTTAACATTTCATCTTCACTTACCACAACTCTCAATTTCTTAACCAGCACATCAACTGTCGAACTAGTTGAGAGAGTAAATTTGAGTTCATGGGTGCCCGCTTCCAATGCCATGATGAAGAATCGGACCAGGGCCACAGAATTGGCCCCAAGCTTCCCCTTGTTTACATGTGGATCTCTATCTTCCGTCCACAGAGTTCCACGAAATACGCACACTCCATCTGATGCTGTTAGAGTTACCCTGAACTGCCCATTGAGAGAGAGAAACAGAGGAAATGAGACATTTGCAGTAGCTGTATCTATCCATCCATCCATTCATTCATACCATCTAATAAATCAATTTCTCTAATTTCATTCTTAAACAATGCAAAACAGTGTCCTTTTTGAAATCCAGCTTTACAAATTTGAGATTTTTAGTCATATCATGCCTGCAGATTAAAATCATACCGTTGTGCCTAGGTTGTTCCGATTATACACTGAGCCCTTGAGTTCAATCTGCTCTCCACGCACCATGGAGTAAGGCAAAGGCACATCTATACTCAGTGCCTGAGACACTGTCACCTCCACAGGATCTGCCACACATATCCCTGTGCAGAATTGTACAGAACAACAAAAATTGCACGAGACAGCTGCATTAAAAGCACATAAACATTTTGTAAAGGTCACATTCTCTGTCTCAATTAACATTAATTCTAAACTAAATCTATCATGAATTTCCAGTTGGGAGGCTCTAGTAAATGCACCTCCATTACCTACCACCTGGTGGTGCTAAGATCTCACCATTGTTGAAGACTCCAACAGCTTTCATCTCCCAGGTAGTCAGAGAATCTGGAAGATCTTTAGTGATGCTTAGTGATCCAAACCTGCAAGTCGTTGAATATTATATGTATAATACTGTATTATGTATAATACAGTAAAAAGCTATTTTATGTGTGTCAGTGTGTTTGCTTAACCATTTCATGACCTCTTCTTGTGGAAGCCCAGTATTACTTGCAGTTACTCCAAAACATGTGATTTGACTAAATAAATCATTAGATTAGATAAGGAGCTGCTTATGGAATTTCACAAATTCATACAATAGCTGGAAGCATGGAATATAAATCTGGAACCGATTTCTGCTTTCTTGCTTGTTTGAATGTATTCTATTGTTAATACATATTCTGTATTAGTGTGCATGTTTGTCTGCCTGTCTGTCACTGTTACTTTTTAAATAGGTAAGAATACATGCTTTTTTATAATAACACAGCTATCAGGGTGCATGCATTTTTGCAGCGCTCTTCAAGTTCATCAAAGTGTCTTTCTTGTTATGAAGAGTTGTTTTGCCTAAATAATAATTCTTTGCCCCAAAGATTAGCACCTGAAAGGTGCTGATATAAATGGTAACACATTATAATAACATTTCATAGATAACAGGTAACTGTGCAGGAACTAAGTAGGAATGAATGAGCAGTTCTGCATTAACACCTTTTTTGCATCTAATCACTATTATTAACTACCGAGGAGTTGTGGTTAGTTACCTTTGACTGACCATGACTTGAACTGGATGTCAAAAGGGTAACTGCTCATAAGAAACCGCACTGAAACATACTGCAAAAAAAGAGTGAGGCAAGCAAAATATTCTAGACACAATATAGTGTTTTAAACAGTATCCTGTTTGTGGGCTGACTTCTGGCCCACATTACCAGATATGATATAGTCAATTATCAATTAATAAAAGATGCACACGACTGAGTACAATGTAGTGTGGTGTGGTGCCTGGAGTTTACAAGGTCTTACGTAAGAATGAGCAGTTCATGTTCATTAGAACATTTAAAGGGGACCTCTTATGCAAAACTCACTTTTAAAAAAAACAAGTTATAATAGGTCTATGGGCTTTACAAAATATGTTCGTGAAGTTCTTTGCACAAAATCACTCTCACATAAAGAGATATCACCAACTTTATTCTTCACAGTTTCGGTC
>JBBIGA010117684.1:0-10270 GCA_037576975.1 Alestes dentex | reverse complement strand
CTAATATTTCAAAGAATTGTGTACTCAAGTATAAATAATGAACTATAATTAAAAACAAATAAAACCCAAAAAATGAAACAAAAAACAAATTGAAGATACAAAATACTTTTCTGACAAAGCTGTATTTTGTTGTTGCAAAATGCATTTTTTTTACTTTTCAAATATTCATATCTTGGCTGTGTGTATTTTAGAACATACAGAACACACTGAAATATTTTACACCATTGTATCCCAATTTCAGGTCAAATTGCTGGCATTTATTAAATCAGGACTACAAAAAAGATAAGACTTCTTCTTTTTTTTATATACAAAGCCTCAAGCTGAAAATTACTTTCTGTTTATCTTTGCGTAATTGAAAAGACCATTAGTGATTTCTGCATCTTTATATAATGGTTCTGATGGGGAGGCGCTATAGTTAGATATGATAAATCAAGACAAGTCAAGCCAAGATAAGGTCACAGGTATTAACTGGCCAAAGATTTGTCCATTCTTGAAACACATTTGAAGAAACTTGTTTGTTTTTTTTTTTAATTAAGGTTCAGGGCCTGACTGGCATAGTTTTTCTTGATATCCCAGATTACTGGCAATGCCTTTAATATGTAGTCAAAAATTTTAAAAAGTGTTTTTTTTTCCTTTTAGTGTGTGGAAATGTAAGTAAATTGTAGATTGTGAACCTCAACAGTGGCTGTCTTTATGGAGCCATTTTCAAGTAATGATCAGACAAAGCCTCATATTTACAAGGCTAATAGCGTCTCCTAATGCCCCACCATATACAGCTCCGGAAAAAAATAATAAACCACTGCAAAAATGTTCAATTTCGCAGGTTTTATCTTTTATAGGTGCAGGTATTGAACTGAACAGCTTTGCCTTAGTTTTTAAGAACTGCTGATAATATTTCTCCTAATTTCCAAATAAAAATATTGGTCCTTAAAGAATAATTTTAAAGAAAATGATGATACATAAAAATAAGAGAAATTATAGTGTTTACAGAACTTGAATAATTCAAAGAAAACAAATCTCTTGTTCACTCTTAATCAAAATGGCAGTAATTACCTTTGACGTAGTTCTAGTAGTGTTTTGTCACCCAACTGTTCACATGACAGCTTCCACATGACTGCTCACCTTCACCCTCCTAGGGTTGGTGGTATTGAGTGACGGGGCGAGTCCTAGTTAGTAGGTAGAGGCGGAGACGATTAAATTGGACAGAGATATTTGAAAAATCCAAAAACATTTTTTTATCTGACACTTTTCTGACATGTTAGTGGTGCTGCATTGGCAGGATGTTTTCCTAATATTGGTTGATTTCATTGGCAAAACACTACATTGGTTCAACCCTAATTCAGTGGTCTTTTAAGGAAACAGTGTTGCTGCTTAATGGGCAAGATTTTCATAGATTAAAATTTTGATTTTATCAACCAAACCATCACCAGGCAGTGAGGTTTTGGGCTTTACTGCCAGCAGGTGTGAAATCGGTATCTGAAGCTCAGCAATAAAGTCACACTTTCACACACTTATCTTACAACAGCTGTTGTAAAGGAAAAGATCTGACAGCTCATGTTACTAAGCCAAGCAAGCATTAGAGATCCAAATGTACACCGTTAATATGCATGACTGGATGCTAATCTTATTAGGGGAACTAAGCTCCAGAACACAGCAGCATTACATATAATACGACAGGCCGCCACAGGCATGCACACAGTAGTCATGAACCATGCAGCAGCCCCTGTGTCATATCAGAAAACTGTACATCAGAACTGAAATGTTGTTTGCCTGAAAGGTGAACTCACAACATAAGAGCTGAGATCTGCCTCAAGATGAGAACAGTGCAAACAGAGCTTCCTGAATATCAGGCTAGAGATTTCAGAGTCACACAGAAACAGTACTAAAGTCTCATTTCAATTTGTTTTTATTATTTAATATTATTTCATAAGTTTGAATTGAATTTGAATGTTCACATTTCACACGATTAATCAATACACTTTAGATTTGTTGCAATTTTGTAATTGCTTGAAATTTCTCTGGGTGTTCTGAGCCTTCAGAGAAGTCATAGTGTATGCAGGTTTCAGTCAGTTCTAGATATGTTGCTGATTGTAGTCTCATAGTCTAACCAGGTTTTAGTCAGTTCTAGATATGTTAGTGACTGCAGAATCATAGTATAAACAGACATATATATTGTCATAGAGGTGTTTTGTTGCCTGAACTGAAGGTGTAGCAATGATAGTAGTTAGTTCACTTAAAAAAATATAAATTGCTGAACAAGAAGATTTGTTAGTGATTATAGAGCCATACTATAACCATGTTTCAGTTAGTTTTGGATATGTCACTGATTGTAGTCATAGTGTGAATAGATTCCAGTCAGTTCTAGATATATTATTGACTGTAGAACCAGAGTCTAACTTGGTTTCAGTCAGTTCTAAATATTTTACTGACTGTAGAGCCAGTAGAGAGTTAGTTCTAGCTATGTTAATGATTGTAGAACCATAGCCTATGCAGGTTTCAGTCAGTTCTTGTATAAACAGTTCTACATTATCATAGAGGAGTTTTTTTTCTGGTGTAGCAGTGGTAGTTAGATCACGATTTAATGGTGTAGCTGTGGTAGTTGGAAGTTGTTCCAAGAAAATGAAGGACTTAGTTTAATTTAGACTGCAGATAGTTCACATCAAATTTTACACAGATTTCACTATTAGACGAGATAATGATCAGCTATCAAAACATTTACATATTAACATTATACATTTGAGTTTCTGTTTGCCAGTCAGTTTCTTTAAGCTTCTCCTGCACAAGTAGTTCTGTAGACATGTTCCTTAAACATGTCAGCTCCAGTGACTCCCTTAAGACATGGGTTAGATCCCTCAGATAAAGCAGACTATATTAATGCACCAGACATCAAGAGAAAAAGTCCTTCAGGGGTTAGAGAAGGATACTGAGATCTTGGATATAAAATTTCAGGTTGTGACCTGAGCCAAAACTTTTTTTTTTTCCTATAATCAACTATAAGTTAATGAATAGACTGATCATTGACTGGTCCATTATACTTCATTTGTCCTCTCATGGTGTCCCATCACAGCACCATCATAATTTAAAATTCCTTATGTGATTTCTTCAGTTATGGTATGAAAAAAAAATGGAAAATGGAGAGTACTGCAATCTGTCATAACCATATGTACACAATAGAGCATCATAGAAGAGCACTTTTGATTTCAAGTAAAAGTAGATTTTATTAGATTTATTGTCCAGCTTTAAAATAGACAAACAATGGTCACCATCCCTTCTTCTGGAGATCTACATTCCAGACATGCTTAGCTTCAATCCAGCCTTCTCTACCTTACTTAATGCTGCAGCCAGTCAGGGACTTCTGAAGAAGTTTGTTAGCCTGAGCAATGTTGTTCTCAGGAAGACAGATCTCCAGGACCAGGGTTAGATCTCCAGGACGGTGTTGTTTTCTATACTCTAGAAATGTGTCCGCGACACAGAGTAAGGTATATCCAAGATTCTTTCCAGGGGTTGATACATGGGTTGCTACGTTATTTTGTATACAAAGAACACTGGAAAACATTGGAAAAGACTTTCAAGAAAGTGTACTCTTTTAATGCATGCTGTGGATGTGCTGCACTGCCCCACCTGGAGAATATTCTTTGACACAAGGTGACCTTTACGGCTCCATGCTGGAGAAAGTGGTGACCTTCTGTAGGAGGGGTGGTACAGTTCAGTTCAGGAGAAGTTGGAAGTAAACATCCTCCTCCATATGGTGATGTTGACCTTCGAAACAATAATCTGCATCTTCCAGCACATCAAACATCCACACGTTTTACATTGTTGGTAGAAGACACTCTTTTACCTATGAAATGTGAACAACTTTCACTGTGCAGTTATGGGCATTACTGACATTAATTCAAGCCTATTTCATTGCTGTCGTAAGAAACAGAGCGGATAGTACCGTTTTTTTCATCTCTTGGTTAAGAGGAGCCTTGACTGACAAGGAGAACCCCTCATGGAGTATGATGAAGAACCACGGAGAGAAACCAACTCTCAAAAGGAGAACACACCAAAAGAGCATGATTAAGAAACACTGAGACGAACACTCCAAAGGAGAAACACCCAAAAGTACAACCTCCCATGAGGAAAAATCACTGAAAGGAACTGGCGCTCAAAAGCAGAAACCCTCATTTAACCATTTGCCATCTAGAAAACCAGTCCATGTGCCCACCACACCTCCAGATTAGTTTGGAATTGCTCAACATTGAAGGGTATTATTTACTACCCTAATGAAGCTTCTGTGAATCCAAGGGCCGCGCATTCCACTTTATTGTTAGTTAAGAAAACACTTTTTTTTTGTTTCCTTATACTGCATGCTGGCCACCAGATGAGATTTATTTGAACCACCTTGTCTAAAGGTTCATTAAAGGATTCCACTGTAGAATCACTGCTGGTTCCCAATAAATAGATTTGAGAATGTGCAGAACCTTTTAAAGGTATTAAGAACCTTCAAATAATACAGCTTTATTGAACTTTCATATTATGTCACCTTGGTCCTGGTGTAGCTCCTGCCCCACACATTTTTATATTTTTCATGCTCCTGGTGTATCTGATCCAACTAACCACCTACGGAACAAGCTCATCCTGAGCTTTACTAATTGTGCTCTAAAAGGTAAATACAAAAATGACCAGGGCATGGGGGTATTCTAGGACCAGGATTGGGAATGTGTCATGTAATATAAAAGTTCTGTACCTTTTAAATAGTACTTGTTTCTCCTTTGCGCCATAATAAGAATCCTGGTTACTGTCTCTGATGCTGTTTTGGCGTTCTACAACATGTTTTCTTTTCAAAGACATTTCAAGGGTGCTACAGTTTGGACAGCTTCCATTTGGCTTGTGCTGATGTTCCCACAATATGATGGACGTTTGGGAGTTTTACAGTAAAACATTAAGCCTGATTGATGAAGACTGAGCCAGTGTCTCTAAACATTCTTCAGAAACCTGATCTGAGAGCAGTCAGTTTAGCCTGTCTGGAAGAAGTCCTCAGCGGAGCTTAAGACTGCATATTCAGCTGCATTAGATTTCACATCGATGTGTTCTAGTAAAGTGGACATTATTTATGCCGGGCTGCTCCATTACTGAGCCCTCCAGCTTTGGATACAGTTCATAAATGTCAGGTCTCTAAATATCCATGCATCGCCATTCAGTGCACAGTGAGTGTGCATTCCTGGAACAATGGTCCAGGCCATTTTATTTTTATTATATATGAGATTTGAGATATATTTATGCAAAAGTGGGCTGGGCTGTGATCAAGTGATCTCTACAAATTCAGAGTTACAAGTAATTAGTTTCAAAGTGCTGTTCATATAGTACATTCTTAACAAATAATAACTTACTAAAACTAATCCTAATAAAAATATACTACAATCCGAAAAGCAGTGTATCTTTAATCTAATGAGGGCAATTTCATAATCAACATGCTGCATGTTTAAAAATGGAAGCAGCTCATGTTTTTACGTTTCTGTGGAGAAATAGCCATTATTCAGATCTTTTTTTTAGCTCAAATCTTCAAGATGACTAAAATTTCAAATGAACTGTTTCTACCAAATTGATATAACTGTTTAAGCAATTTCCTCCAGGCAGAGGTGGACAGTAACAAAGTACATTTACTTGAGTACTGTACTTAAGTACAGTTTTTGAGTATCTGTACTCCACCTGAGTAGTCTTTTTTTGGAAACATAACTTTCACTTCACTACATTTGAAAGACAAAACCGTACTTTTCACTTCACTACATTTCTATCAGGGTTCTTGTTACTCATTACCTTCAGTTCGGAAAGGGCGTGTTATTGTCTCGCTTTTCTAAAACGTGATTGGTTTTTTAGCAAAATAAAATTTGAACAGAAAAATTGGTAGCTTGAAAATAAGTCAAAAATTAAAAATGCATGTTCTGTCACTGGGTGGAGAAGAGTGGATAGAGTCCATTTCTGTCAGGCTGAATCAAGCGTCCTTGAGAGGCAGCTGTGACCTGCAAGCTGTCCTGATCTAGAAGTTTTGCCGTTAACGCCATCTGTCTAATTTGAATCATGGAAACAAGTTAGCAGGAACTGATTTGAAATTAATATCTAATTTTGCTGCAGTAATGTTCGTGCTAATTGTAGAATCATGTAATACGCCTACTAGACATTACTGGAAGTTACATATGCATGGTATTGTGTTGTTTTACACTGTTTCTGAGGTGTGCACATACCCAAGTCCAGCCTACAGTCTATTCCTCCGATAGAAAGTCATGGTGTAAAAGACCATTTGTGTTACATGGTCTGTCCATTGTTTCAGCAGTAACTATTGTTATTAAAAGTAGTTAAAAGTGAATAACAGTAGTTTGTAGCTGCAGAGTTGCTCGGTTGCCATGGTTGGTTGGGGAGATGCTGATGAGACAGAGAGTGGTGAGTGAAGCTCTGCTGAAGTTGGTTGGAGGCAAAGTCTGGGTTCATCTATCTCAAAACCAGGAAGACAGAATGTCAACCACCTTTCTCTCGTTCTCTGATAGTTGAGGAAGACAAAGATTCCTGAGATCAGAAAATGAGCTGATCACTGCGAATGCCTGGCATCTAGAATGATGAAAGTTGCCTCCAAGTGAAATTACTGGCTTCCACTGGGATGCTAGTCACGACCCTCGTATTGCTTACTTTTGCTCCTAAATTATGAATGTGAATTGTTTTTTGTTTTCGGTTTTTTTGCGTTCTCTGCTTTAAGGATTTGCCTCTTGAATAATACTCTGAATATTCATGGTGGAATTTGCTGAACTAAAAGGTGACTGAAGCTAAAAGAAATAATAGCTTACATTTTTCTCCTCAAAGAGACAAAAATCATTACAGTATCTAATTTCATCAGCAAAACTGAAGCACTGATGATGCACACTATAGAAAAGCATAATAACACACAAGATCTCAGAGGCTTTCACTGTGATTTAGCATCATTATGTTATATGTTGTACTGTTAGCACCTACAGTGCTCATTGTGTCTCTAGAGTCTGCATATTAGCTTCATATACTAACATATTTTGCATATGCCAGTTTATTATAAAAAAAATCTCCTTATCGCTCCAGATGGTTGGTTTTATCTCACATTCTGATCTTTTGATTTGAATTGATTCTCAGATCAATTTTGATTTTAGCCAACAATATACATGTTCATGTTTTCAACCATAATGTGAAAACTGCTGATTTTAAATCACAAAATCTATTTAGCAATAGCAGAACATGTGCAACTGTGACGTCCACAGTCAGCGGCCGCTAGAGGCTTCCATTGTTTAGTTTATATGTGTTGAACTTTTATTTTGTAAGTGTTGGTCGCTGGGGCCAATTGCATGTGGTTTAGAAACAGCTGGTGTTTGTTTAAGTTAAAGTGATTGTGTTTGTTCATTGGTACAAAAAAAAGTCAATTTCTGTATATATAGTTCCTGAGTTCATGGCTTAGTTATCAGTCCACCCTCACATTTCCCCTAGGTAGTACCTGTCGTTCGTGTTTTGGAGAGTGTTTATGTTTTGGCCATCGAGCCTTCTTTGTATTCATGTTTGTTTGAATCAAGTGTGAGTCACACTGGTATGGACCCAACTTGACACATGGACTGACCAGCTACAGTGCAGCGGATTTCTCCACAGGCTCATAGGGTTTGCAGATGGGCAAGCAGATTGAGGCACACAGCACCCAGCAGTGGGAGGAACCGATGAGGACGAGTCTGTACTCCATCCCTGAGCTGCCGGTGTGGATCAGCTCCGACAATGAGGATGAGGAAGATCGGGGCACCTGGGACAGCAGGTCGGTGGAGGCTCCAACAAACCTGGGCCCGGTGCTCAGCGGCTCCCTCGGCTTGGGGTCGTAGGAGGCGAGATGGGTCATGACACCCCCGTCTCCGGTCCGCTGATAAGCTGCCCAGGAAGTCCTCAACTTCCTCCCGAGCTACTTCCCCCGCGCTCCAGCCCGGCCCGCCTCCTGAGGTGACCCCAGTGCCGGTCCGACGGACCCCACCTGTGCTCACTGCGGCCCCATTGGCTCGTCGAGTGCAGGAGATGGATGCCCCATCACCGGCCTATAGGCCAGCACACGCTCGTACGCCCACTCTGAGCACTCTGGCTCCCCAGTCGGCGGTGAGGGACGAGGTCCCTGGTGCTCTTCTGGCTCCCACGCTGGCCCCCACGTCGGTCCAGCAGGGCCATGACCCGGAGAACACGGAAAGGCTTCCCAAGGGGGCTCCGTCCCGGAGGACACAGAGGGGCTTCCCAAGGGGGCTCCAGTCATTTGTCTTTTGGCCCTTGAGCCTTCCTTGTGTTTGTTTTTGTGAATAAAGAAAGAGTCCAGATGGAAATCCACAGTTGGAATGGTACGCACCCTTAGTGACAGCAACTGTGTAGAAACTTTATAGAGAAGCTGCTTTCCCAAGAAGATTTTTTTTTTTTTGTAAAACTTAATGCATTTTTCTTTTTCACCTTTTTGGACTTCCCACTTCCCAAGCCAAACTCTATGAAACATAACTCAAATCTAATTCCACATAGAACAGTTCCATTTGCATGTGTCATTTCTAGCATAAACATGTGCTATCTAAGCAGAGCACTTCAAAAATTATTTTGAGCCTCTTCAAAAAAAAAAAACATTTTCCTCCAGGTTTTTTTTTAGACACGTCCCTTTCTCCTGCAATTATCTGCATTGACTGAGCACCTTAATGAACTTATTAATACATTTAGTTTGCTTCCCTGCCTTCTCACTGTGGAGATTATTTGTTAATTAATAAGCTAAATGAAGTGTGAATTGGATAGCGTTTTCTGTCAGTTCAAAGTAAAATTATGTGGAGTTTATAGAGGGATATGGAGGGAACATTATGATTCATGTGTCTGGTGAAATCAATAGTGGTGGATTTTTTCCCCAAAATTTCCAAAAGCCTAGCTAATTATAAGAGTGATATTAAAGTAATATTCAAAAATACCCATTTTGTCCCTAATTATAAACCCCTTTACATGAAATAACATATGCTAGACTGCCCCTACATTTCCTGTAGTATGTTACAATCTGTCAGAATGCCCATTTGTATCATATGATTATAGAGCTTTATAGAGCACTTTTTGAATGAAATAATAGAAATCACTACACACCTACACTTCCTAATTTCTTAGGAAGGTTGTTTGTATCTTATGAACATTAAAGGAGTTTATAGAGTATTTTTAAAATAAATTATAAGTCATGTTGCCTCCTACACTTCCTGCAGTGTAGTATGATGTATCAGGATGGCTGAGTGAATAATCTGAGGACTGAGGACTGAGGACATATACTGGTACTAATATTGTCAAAGCTATACTATGTAGAATTTTTAAAATATTATTCAATTATACACAAATGCTTACAACTACAGCAGTGAAGTATTTGTTAGTTTCTGGCCCTGGTATAATGTAATTGCCCTCTTATGATGTATTTATAGCCGAGTGTTAAAGATGACCCACTTCCCCATTGCATATTCACCAGTGCCTCCCAGCCAGAGTGGAAAATGAAGTGGTTTACCCTTGAATTCTCCAGACCACCCTACTCTCTTTCTCTCTCTCTCTCTCTCTCTCTCTCTCTCTCTCTCTCTCTCTCTCTCTCTCTATTGAGGATGTGTGGTAATAAATGGCTGCAGTTTTCTTTCAGGCTACTTTCCTCCTCTTATTTTCTTTTTTTTTATTTACTAATAAAGTGAATCTATCAGAATGACTGTGTGGAATATATGAACAGCATAGAGTGCTTTTTGAATGAAGTGGTAGAAGTCACATTGCTCCATACACTGCCTGTATTACGATCTGTCATAATGATCACATATGATCATTGTCGATCTTTATAGACTGCTTTTTAAATGTACTAATAGAAGTCATATTGCCCACTACACTTCCTACAGAGTATTACAGCCTGTCATGATGAATGCTTGGATCCCGTGGTAATTGACACTATTACTGACATTGTCATTACACAAATACAATTTCAAAAGAAGTAATCAATAACATACTAGTTTTAAAAATGTCTAAACCATACAAACATTATGTAGAACTAAAGAGCACTTTTCAAGTGAAACAAAAGACTGCAGATTGTAGTACAATCTGCCAGAATTCCATATTATATGAATACCTTTTTAGTGCTTTTTATACTTTACTTGATTACTTACACTTTGGGGAATTTTGATATTTACTATTTTTAATAACTCTCTCTCTCTCTCTCTCTCTCTCTCTCTCTCTCTCTCTCTCTCTCTCTCTCTCTCTCTCTCTCTCTCTCTCT
>JBBIGA010117683.1:0-10270 GCA_037576975.1 Alestes dentex | reverse complement strand
GGGATGTTTTGATTTTATATGATAAATTAATCCCGATGTTGAGAAAGTCTTTGTGGATGCACCCCCTCTAGAAATTTTTCCACACTTTACAAACGGCTTTCCACGTGTCTTTCTTAAGCATTCGGTCTGGAAAGCGGCTTTAGATATATCGAAATGCGCCACACGGCAGACATGCTGACTCTAATCCAGTCTGCGCGCAGGCTGCGCTTGTTGATTGCGTCATCACTGTTTCGGTCGCGTTAAAAAACATTTCGGCCAAAACCAAAAATGCATTTGTTGCCATTTTCGGCCAAAAATTTTCAGTGCCAGAATATTCGGTGCATCCCTAGTGTTTACTGTAACCATGTAACTGGGTGTAGCGGAACTATGGCTGTAGCAGAACTATGGGTGTAGTGGAACTATGGGTTCTAGCGGAACTATGGGTGTAGCGGAACTATGGGTGTAGCGGAACTATGGGTGTAGCGGAACTATGGGTGTAGTGGAACTATGGGTGTAGCGGAACTATGGGTGTAGCGGAACTATGGGTGTAGCGGAACTATGGGTGTAGCGGAACTACGGGTGTTGTGTGTCCATAGAGAATGATGTAGCATAATATAGAAATGGGTGTAACCACAAAAATGCATGTGGTGTTGCCAAGGAAACAGGCATGTTGTAGCTATGAAGAAGGATGTAGCATAACATTGAAATACATATAGTGTTACCATGGAGAAGGATGAAACACAACATGGAAAATATGTGAAGTGTAGCAAAGGAAATTAATTTGTTAGAATTAACGAGTGGGCCATTATTCACATATGCACTTTGTGCTTTTTTAAAAATATAAATTTGACTTGATTTGCTTTCCCTGACAAGCACAGTGCAAAAGGGCTTTTGGATGCAGTGCAGTGTAAATACGCTTTCTTCCAAATTCTCCCATCCCTTATTAGATCCCATATGTGGGAAACTCCCTTATTTATGGGGAACCACCCTGAGATCACATCTGGGTTTGATCAGAACCATGTGCTTCTCACCAAACAAACCAGGAATGAACGGTGCAAGGCGTGTAAACAATAAGGAATATCCCCACAGAGGACCTTCAGAACGTGCACAGACCTCTGTGTGGAGAAGAAATGAGTTCATTTTCTCACTATCATTTACTGTGCATCTCCCTTAGAGCCAAAATGAACATTTAATTTGCTGCGTGTCTTCAGGCGGGTCTAAGCGGAAAGATATTCGCTTGATATTATGATGGTATGAAAACAAGGATAAAGCAGAGCTGGAGATGATTACAGGTCCATTACCCATAGTGATGCTCCAGCAGGGAAATAAATGGATTATGAGCCAGCATCCTTCACACAGCGGCACAAACATGACTGAGATTAGTGGAGAAAAGGAGAGACATTCATTTCACCTCTACAAATAAAGGATGATGTACAAAAGGTGTATATTTCAACTGGCGCTTGACTAGAAAGGTTGCAGTAGGATGAGATATATGAGAATTCGCTTAGTCTCTAAGTCTATGCGCCTGTGTGTGAGTGTGAGTGTGTGTGTGTGTGTGTATGTGTGTGCCTGAGTGTGTGTGTGTGTGTGTACATATGTATGTATGTGTGTGTATGTGAGCCTGTGTGTGTGTTTGTGAGTGTATGTGTGTGTGTGAGTGTATGTGAGCGTGTGTGTGTACCTGTGTGTGTATGTGAGTGTATGTATGTGTGTGTGTGTGTGTGTGTGTGTGAGTGTATGTGAGCGTGTGAGAGTGTGGGTGTGTACCTGTGTGTGTGTGTATGTGAGTGTATGTGTGTGTGTGTGTGTGTGTGTGTGTGTGTGTTATGTGCATGCAGGTCCCCCACAGCTTAATGAAAACATGTTTTTTTCCTGGAAGCAGAGGATCACGCTTTAACGAGACTGAAACTGTTTCTGCCTGGATATGAATTTCTGCAGGATGATCTACAGTGGAGCATCAGTGACCCCATAAAGGCTGCAAACTTTCCCCACTCAGCAGAACGCCTCATGAATTAAATATGACATTAATTAAAGTGCAGGGCAGGGAGACTCCGCCACAGCAGCTCTAATAACCCAGGCCAGTTCTCAACACTTCAGTAGTCCTGATTTTCCTCTGAGTGCTGAAGTAGTGCACACATGCTGAACAGGATCTCAGTTAGAAGTGCAGGAGTGGAGACTTTGGAGAACACTGACATCTGGTGGAACAAAATACCAAGTGCGGTCAGAACCAAATGGTCAGAACAGTGGCGTCAGGATTCCAACAGAATAAAAGTCCTTAAACTGATATTCCCTTTTGTGCCTACACTTCCATATATGAAATATTATATTGTATAATAATAATAAAATAATAATAAGAAGAAGATAAAGAAGCACGATAATAATTATAATGTTGTTATTATAAAATTATTATTATTATTAGTGGTGGTACTAGCATCACCACCTTCATCTTCATCATCATGATCACCATTATCATCATCATAAAAGCTAAAAATCACGAAAAAACATGATCAAACTCAGAGGAGCTCCAGTGTCTGTCCAGATCCTGCAGGCCCAGAAATGTCAGGAATTTTATTTTGGTTCAAAACTTTGAGATCCTGGATCCTGGTTGGTGGTAAGAATGCCCGCCCACAATTTGAAGTCATCATGCTGGCTCATACTATTGGCTGACAGGCATAAGTGACAAGTGACGATGACCAATCCGGAGTAAGAGCCGCAGCGCCAAAGTCAGATCTGTTTGAATGTTGGAGGGCGTGAGGCAGAGCTGGAGAAACGGGCTGCAGAATTTCATTAAAACTCTAAAATAATTATATTATCCGACAACTTTAGAAGCACATTACAGTTACGGTAAGTTCTAGATATATTTTAGCCTAATTTTGAAGCTAAGTAACGTCATTTTAACTACCAAAACAGGCTAAATTTAGCTCAGCGTAGCAAACCGCTCTCCTCTGTAGAAACTAATAAACAACAAGAAGGTGAGATGCATTAAAATGTACATTTAGCTATCGTTACCTTTACTTTTAATTATTCATGACAAAATGCTTAATATTTATAGCTGAACGACCTGTTTGTTTTTATTGTGCACAATTTTTTGAATATTAAAAATGACATTGCACCAAATTGAACGTTTTTACTTCTAGTTTAAAGTTTATATTTATAGTTTCATATATGTATACTCTATGTCCTTTGTACCCTGTAACATCTGGAGCCACGCCGTCTCGTCTCACCCTATACGTTTATATTCGCCGTATGGACAAAAGTATTGGGACACACCTGTTACTCAGGGTTTGGGCAAGGCCCCTTACTTCCAGTGAAAGACAATCTTAATGCCTCATCAGACCAAGACATTTTGGACAACGCCATGATTCCAACTTTGGAGAAGAACCTTTTGTATTCCAGCATGACTGTCCCAGTGCACAGAGCGAGCTCCACAAAGACATGGCTGGAGGAGTTCTCATCCAACATCAATGTCTGACCTCATAAATGCCGTGAATTGAAGTTCATGTTGATGTAATGATCAGGCGTCCCAATACTTTTGTCCATGTAGTATAGCTGAGATGACAAAGTTCACTTTGACTAAAAGTCATACATCTGAGTTGGATGGTTGTTAATTATTTGTTTGGTTTTTTTATAAACAGATAATCATTTTAGTCTGCCAAGTTGTGGAGAGGGTCTCAGAGACTGCAGGAGATGGACACGGCAGTGAAAAAGGTAGAGTTCTGCATCACAAATTTACACAGTGCTCTCAGAAATATGGTATAATCTGGATATTTTCATGAGAATATCTTTTAACTAGTAGAACTGTAGTCATGCTCAGTCACTAAAGGTCCTGGAAATCAGTGTTTACTGACCTCTTTCAGTGTGTGTTCTGCTTCAACACACCTGATTCAACTCCTCAGCCTATTATTCATCCATTCATGAGATTAAAATTGGCGGGAGGGGCGGGATAAATAAGACCAGCAACCACATTAGTCTGATTTTGCTTTAGATTTGCTCTGCCAGCTCTTGATCTATGAGTCATGAGTTAGTAAAGTTGGAACTGAACACTTTGGGCTCTGGTGTAGCTTGCTGGTCCGTGAATATACGGTTATAAGACATTGCTGTCGTGTCTACAAGTCTTGTCTATGAGGCTGAGTTGTTTAAGCGTGCATGAGAAGATGTTTTATGCATTTTTATCTTATTATGTAATAGTCCACTGATATTTTCAAGTTGTGATTTTTAATTTTAAAGACAAGATTTAATTTGATTTTTTATATATATGTCTTGATTTCACAACTCTGTGTACTACAGAAGCTTGTTTGGTTTAAAAAATACATACTTCTGTAAAATAAATGTTAATTTCAAAGGGGAAAAAGTGGCATATCTGCATGCAAAGTGGTGACCTAAAACACTGCACTTGAGCCCCTAAACAACACAAAAATACATAAGATGTACCCAGATAGCTTTGATTCTGGAGACCCTGGATTTCACTAAAGACAGTCGATGACCATAAATTACAAAATTCTTTGATTTATTTAATTTCAGAGCAATAAGGAGAACACCAAGCCAGCGGCTGGGCTGAAAAAAACAGAGACCAGAAATTTTGTCTCAAAACAAAGCTTGAAGAAAGCTGTACCACTGCAATCCAAAAATGACCTCAATGAAGAGAAGAAGGAGGGGGGCATGCAAGAAAGGGCTGCAACTAAAGAACAAGTCAAACTGGTACCCAAAACCAACGCGTTGGATCCTGACAAGCGGAAAACGCTGAGCCAAGCTTTTCGCACCGAACAATCTGTTCGACACAGAAAACTGGTGCAGGAGGTGCAAAAGCCCCCTCTGACGGTTCCTCCCAAACCCATTCCTGGTACCTACAAGGGCAGAGTGGTGAAATCAAAAATAGACTGCTTCAGGAAGCCCACTAGTGGTGAAGAGAAAACCGCTGACACTACATCAGTCGCCAAGTTTGTTAAACCAAGCATTCCCAGACCTAAAAACGAGGTGGGGACTTTGTCTAAATTTCGATCTAAGAGTGTTACCACTTTGCCTAGCTCCTCAAGACCAAGACTCCCGTCCAACCTGCCAAGCAAGACAAAGTCGGTGTCGGACGCCCAGTTAAATGTGGCAGAGAAACCAGTCCAGAGGTCCGTCTCTCAAAAACAAATCCCACCCAGAGCTCCAGCATCCACTCGACCCATGCTGCCTCGCCCGACAACTGTCCCACCAAGACCGGCCCCGGTGACCACCACTCGTCCAGCCTCCACTAAGGTCACGTCCTTCATCAGAAAGAAGGAGGCAACGGTGCAGAGCACCAAACCCAAACCGGCAGCAGCTGCCGTGGAGCAGAAAGTTCAAAGACCAGCTTCCAGCACCATCAGCCAGTACAGAGTACGCGTGGAGACGGCAGAAGAGAGGAGGTTAGAAACAACTAGGAGTGATTTATTTATTTTTAAGAACCATAATTCAGTCTTTATTTGTAATTCAGACATTATTGATTCGTTTACTTCTAATAAGTAAATATAAACGCTTGCTTAAATTAAAAATGGAAATACAGTAAAGATGTAGAGAGTAAATCAGACTCCATTAATCTTTTTATAGATTGTCTTTAAAAGATTCATTTTATAAGTGTAGACAGCGTTTATAACCTATAACACAGCTAGGGACCACTGGTGTATTACTAGTAATCCTTTTGAACTTTAAAGCCTTTTTCTCTACAATGATCATTTTTTCTAAGATAAAATTTTGGTTTATTTTTATACTAAATGCTCAAATAAATCATCATGATGCACTGAATTGTTTTCTAGAGAATCACATTCAAAGTGTAGTGAGATTCAAACCTCAGTTTTATTTGTGCTTATAAGGATATACCTAACAGTCTGGAAACACATTAATCCATGTAAAGGTATCAGTCAAGCTGCATCACAGACTCACGTATTAGTGTATCTTTCCAGGGCAAAGCTGGCAGAATGGCTGGCGTCTAAGGGGAAGACTTTGAAAAGGCCGGTGTTGTCGGAGAAAGTGGCACCTGTAAGGAAAATGGCACCACCACCCAAAGCCACGCGGGAACCTTGTGAGGTGTCACAGCCTGAGCCAAAATCACAACCCGAGGAGAAGCAGCCTGGCGAGGTGACGACACACAACCAGGCTGAAAGTCACCAGGTCCCTCTGAGCAAACCAGTGTTTTCTAGCAGCCCAAGCCACATCATGAACACAACACTGGACCTGCTGGACAACTCGGACATGGACCTTCCGGCGGACCCAGAGATTAGAATGGAATCGGTATGGGCCAGAGTGTGCATATTTATTTATTAAGATTATTCTGACTTGCAACCCATTGGCTGAATTGTTCTGAATGTACAATCAGAAACACTCATTAAAAAAATGTATATGTAAATATGAAAACACTGAATATAGCATGGCTACACATTTAAACAAAGCTGATATGTGCTCCTATCCTTCTGTCCTCTTATAGTTAGTGCTCAACCTGTGTGAGAGGCTGGATGCAATGGAACCCCCTTCTTCATGTGATAATAGTGAGTTTCATTATTATTTATGTAGTACTTATATACTACTGTTCTCTACTATGTGCAGTAATGTACTCCTAACTACCGTCTTTGTAGTTAGAATTCGTTTAACTGTATGTCTAAGGTGTTTATGGCAGTGTTTTTTTTAATACTGAGGTTTTTTCTCTACAGATTTTTTTTGGATTTTTTTAGACTTATATTTTACATTGCTCTTCATATTGTACATAAGCAGTTTTCTTCAGGATCAGTGGTTTTCTGATTCTGATTTCTTCATCTGTTTCACCTCTGGATATAATTTAACAGTGGACGTCTGCTCTGCTGTGTATTTATTAGACACCAGTATCTTGTATATTGACTGGCCGTTTTATCAGATACATCGTCCATACAGGTCCAGTATCCAGCCATTCTTAGCTCTGTGGTCAGAAACTGAGCACTAAAAGGTGGTTAAAATATACTGTATGAACAGATGAGCTGCAGGCTCTAACTGCACCAGCAGGGTGGAACTACAGGGGAGTGAGTGGGTGAAGTGTATTCTGCTGTCATTTTTATGCCCGTCTTCTATTCTGCAGATACAAAGACAGATGAGAGTGAAGAGGCCGAGGTTTTGTCTAATGTCAGGGTGGAAGAAGAAACAGATAAAGAGTTTGAGATCCTGGAAGAGGAAGAACTGGAAGTAAAAGAAGAGGAAGAACTAGAAGTAAAAGAAGAGTCACTGGATGATGTTACAACAGATAGAAAGGAGGTTAAATCAGAATCTGAAGAAGAGGTTACATCAGAATCTGACAAGGACGTTTACGAGCAGAAAGAGAAGAAACCATTTAAAGATGAGGTCACTGAGGATGAAAGTGAAGGTGATGATGATGAGAAGATGGATACCACACCTGCAGAGGTGACTGGAGCGTCTGTTGTGAAGTACAATGTGACAACAACTCCATTTTTGCAGAGGTGAGTGACATGAACTTCTTTAGGTGCAAAATCACTTAGTCCAAAAGTAGTCAATTGGTACAACGTCTGATGTGCAACGTTCTCCCCCTTCCCCCCTTTCAGTTTACACTGGACCCACTGATTATCTAAAAAGAAATGAATCCAGACTACCAATTAGTCCACCTAACAGTACCAGATATGTAGAAGTCTGAACTTCGTCAGTTTTTATAGAAAACAAAACATGAGAATTTGATTATTTTAAATGTAGAGGCTTTCCTTACTTGTTGTGGACATTAGCCCTGTAGCTCCTGTGTTTAACCTAAAGAAACAAAACATCCAACACCAAAAATGTCTTTGCTGTTCAACCTCATGTGACATGAGGGAGAAACTGCCCAAGAAAATGTTGTGCGTCGGTCATTTAAGGGTGGAATAAGCACTAACACTAAGTGGCCTCAGGTGACTTACGTACTTTAAACAGCAACAGAATCAATATGCACTTATGTTTAATAAACGAATTAGGCAATAGGGTTCATTACAAAGAGGCTTAGGTTGCTGAGCAGCGTAGTCGGTTTTCTTTTTCATAAGAATTGTTTTGTTTTAATATCTTGTTGTATAAACTGAATTCAGTTGATGTGTGCGGTCCTGTATGTGTATGTAAATAATTAAACTAGATATGTGAGCGTGTCAGATTTTAGAACTGGAGCAGGCCAATTTACAATTAGCAAGTAATCAGTCGAAACTTGTTTTTCGGTCGTGCTAGTGTGAAGAAGAGGATTGAGACTGAGGGACAGACGGCGGGCAGCACCTCTCGCCGCAAGAACGCCATCAAAGACCTGAAGTTTCTCACGCCGGTTCGCCGCTCATCACGCCTCCACCGCAAGTCCTCCCGTCTGCCGGACATGCTGAGCGATCACGACCCCTGCGTCTCCTCGCTGGCGGAGCTGGTGCAGCTGGAGGACGCCGACTCCAGCGCCTACATCTACAGGAAGAACCCTGCGCTGCTGGACCAGCTGCCCGACCAGCCTGGAGACCTGGAGAGGTTATCAGGAGGGAAGAAATAAGCTAAAACGGCAGAAAAGGCACAGGAGTGTTTGAATGTGTTTTTACTAAATGAATATGCAACTGATCTGTCCAGGCCTCGCTCACAAATTCGTTCTGTTGTAGCTACTGTTTGGACGAGCTTCGCAAAGTTGGTCAGAATCCCTTTCAGCCTAATTAATTTAGATTCAATACAGAATGTCTCAAGTTTTATAACAATGTAAATGACAGCGAATATGCCATAAAGGTAGCTTACTTACATGGTAAAAATGCACACAATCTATATTGTGACCTGTAACACACAATATATAAAAGATATTGTATATATGTGTAAGTAATGTGATAAAAGCTGAGGTGTGCTCCTGCTTGTCATTAGGTTTGAAAAGATTTTTACCAGCATAAAACTCTCAATCGTAGTCACATTTTACCTGTGGGCAGAGCCTGGTTAGGCCACTTTTACAGCTCTAATTAACAGCACCTATGTTATATTTGATCTAACACTACTGGTGATGGCTTTAAGTAAGATAACAAAGCACACGATTTCTACTTAACCGCCAGAAGAAATGTATTACAGCCTCTATATGGCTTATTTTAAGTTATTTTAATATGGGCTGGCACAAAATATTTAGTTTAATTCAGGTGATTTGAAGTGATGGTCAGGTTAACACTGCTAAATTGCATTCATGCACTTGCTGTTTATCTTATGGTACCATTATCATGTACTACATTGTTACAGCTTTTACTAATGATGCATGTAACCTCAAAAGGAATGTCAACCTAATTTTTTTTATGCTGCACTTTCTGATGGCTTTATCTTCTGGAGGTGGTAATGTGGCTTGGTTAACGAATAACTTGTGATGATCTCTCTGTGAATGGAATTTAATGTCCTTCCAAAAAGCCGCATTTAAACATGTTCGAAGTGAGAAGTTACAGTTAACTCTTCCTGTATTCGTTTTTTCTTCAAGGTATTACATTTTAAAACTTAATATCCTGTACTCTGACCCTCCCTGGTCTCTGACAGTTGAGTCTTTGTAAAGACGTCAGGCATTCAGTGTAAAAATGTCTCTTTAAATAAATGCCATCTTTGATGGTGTTCTGTTTCATTGTTATTTTCCTGCTGAAAACTTTGTCCTTCTCAGTTACTGCCTTAATTCTTCACATCAACATACAAGACATGCAACCTAAACAAGATGTAAAGTTAATGATGGAACTGAATAGTGATTAGTGGAAATAAAAAAAAAAGGCATTTAAGAATGGGACGTCTGAACTGTAAACCGGTAAAAACTTTTCCATCATTATTTATGGGTTAAAAAAATGTCACATGCTCATTCACTGCATTCATATTCTACCATTTACTAGTGATCTACTTTGTCATTTTAATTTTATGTTGAAATGTCTAACTGTAATAACTCACTTATACTGATATTTGAGAAATGTAATTTTGAAATAGATAAAAAAAAAAAACATAAACATTTGTGTGCCTGAAAAAAAAGCTGGTCAGTATTCTGAGATGATAAGATTTGAGAGACTAAATCAAATTGAGACACTGACAAAGTTTTGGTACATTGCTGCCAGAAATGTGTAGCTCATAGTTTTCCATAAGTAACATCCAGAACAGCTCATTAAAACAGTAAAAGTGCTACAGATCCTAGATTTAAAAAAATAAATTACAATAATCCACTTCAAGATAAACCTTTATTAGGCTCACGGGTGGGAAATTTGCATTGTTACAGCAGCAAAGTGGACAGAACAAAAAGTAGAAGCAGCAAAACCAATAGAATAAAAGCTAAACAACAGTATAACTTATATGTTAAGATATTTGTAAAGTACAC
>JBBIGA010117682.1:0-10272 GCA_037576975.1 Alestes dentex | reverse complement strand
ACGTTTTTATTTAAAGAATTATATGTACAAATGGAAATGGCTTATATCACCAGCAAAAAACACACTACGTGCAGCAGCTTGTCTCACGACTTCTCTCGCAGATCCGTTGGGACTGAGCGTGAATCTCCAGACTAACGGTGTCAATCAAAAAGAGGTTCCGCCCTTTAGACATCTCCTCGAATCATCATGCAGCAGCCCAGCGTCCTGGCCCGCCCACTGCTCCATTCACTTCCAGAGAAGCTCAGCTTCCCTGGAAGTGACGATTTTGGTGCATTTACCCAATCACTGTCCAGCTTTTCTGCAGTGAGACACGCCCCTCTGTGAGCGTCCATAGAGCTGCAGTGAAGCTGCGCTCCAGGAGGGTTTAATGCGCTGTGCTGCACGGAACAGTATGACAAGAAAATTCAATCTACAATAAATACCTGATTCTGAACGAGCTAGTCATAAACTTGAACTCGATCTCAAAAGTATAAATACAACATATTTGAGCATTTATTTTATGATATATTAGAGGAAACGGAGCTTCCCTTGTAGTCTTAGAGCAGCCGCCACTGGTTCAAATCCCAGGACTGCCAGTGGCACCACTGAGGTACCCTTGAGCAAGGTACCGTCCCCACACACTGCACCCCAGGCACTGCATTCCTGGCTGCCCACTGCTTCACTTGGTGAAAGGGTTAAATTTCATGCCACGCACACCATGTGCTGTGCTGTGATGTGTTCATGTATGACAAATTTACACTTAATAACATTTTTAAAAAATTCCACGCATTTTACAGGTTGAAATTCTAATTATTACGTATTCAAATGCATTTGTTACTTGAGCAAATTGAATTATCCTGTGCTATTCAGTTTTCCCTAATTAATAGTACTCTTAATTTAAGACACATTATTGGCTGACAGGCATGTTGTTGAGCACTCGGCTGTGAAATATCAATAGGAAAGCAGATGATGTGTGGAAAATGAAAACTTTGACATGCAGCTACAGTATGGCTAAACCTGATATTTGAGTTGGAACTTTGAATGCTTTATTAAACACAATTGATGATCATTAATGCTGGCCAATAGCTAAAACATAAAGAAATTTACATGGAATTGTTCTTCAAAATGGGACACTCTCAAGCAGTCAAACTAAAACATGCAAATGCACTGTCTAGAGTGGCATAAAGCTTCCCATCGTCCGACCCTGGAGCCATGGAATCACATTCTTTTTTAGCACTGAAGCTTTGGGATTAGTTTAGAGCCCTTTTTGTGGTCCAGACTGAATCTGTCCAACACTACTGTCTGAATGCTATGGCTAAATGGAAGCAAATCCCAGCAGCAATTGCAACATCTGGTAGAAAGCAATCCCCAAAAGGCTACTGCAGAATAGTGATGGTGGTGGGGCGGGTTACCTCAACAAGCTGGTGTCTGAATGTTCTGAATGTCTGAATACTTTTCGACATACAGTATATGATCTTTTATGTATATTAACAGCATCTCAGTCAAAGTGAATATGTACTATATGTATATAATGGGTGCTTGGATTAGAAGGGACTTCTGGACAGAGCTATGTTTGTACTGAGATGACTCTGCAAACAAGACCGCTCTGCATGTCTCGCCTGTGCCCACTTACTATTTTTACACACAGCAGTCAGTTATGGGATCACTAAAGCTCCTCATCTGTTGTGTGGGACGCTATGACAGCACCTCCTCCCCCATGCATTTCTGGACAGGTGTCACTGTTGAAAGGCCTACAAGAGTCAGCAAACTTGCTTTAAGCTTAACCCTCACTTGTCATGGCCTGATGTCCTGGCAATTGTGAATCCCTCTTGCTGTTTCAACAATAGCGTTTCTCACTGAATGTGGTATCTGACTCTTCTTCAGTGGTAGCCCAGCTGAAACCTCAAGCCATTTCTTATTTCCCAGTTTGAATTACATTGCTTGGAGACTAGGAGTGTTAGAAAAAAATAGATATGATGTGATATCACAAGGCTGTGAAATAATAGTAAAGGAGGCCTAAGTACTTTATTAAGTATTTTATCATTTGTATTATTCTTATGTTTCAGTTTATTTATTCATATTTTTATATTTAGCCTATTTTTGTCCATTCACTAGCTAGCTTCCAGCTTGAGAGAGTGAGGTCAGGGAAGTGCTTCCTCAGAGTCACTGCACAGCTCAACATGCTTGGAGGAGAACATTAATTTCCAGTTCTGTAACATCAGTTGACAGACATTCACGCTGGCTAGCATGAGGCTGGGGACAGGAAGGGTCATTCCACCCATCCAGAGAAAACATGGCCGTCAGTGCTCCCTTAGATTCCTGGTTATAGATGGCTGTGGCGTCAGTTGGCATCAAAATTTGCAGAGAATAATACATTTTTATTTGTTTTAATCCCATTAATGAAATAATTGGATATGAAAATCTGTAAAAAAAAACAACATTATAATTATGTTTTATATCTGTAAAAAAGAGAAAAAGGAACCAGCTATATCAGATGAAACAGAAATGTCTCTTTTTGGAGTTAAAAGCAACGGATTCTGACATATTGCACACTGCAACACTTTGCATATCTTTAAAAACCACAACAGAGTAATTTTATGGCTCGAGGATCAATAATATCATCTCAAAGTGCCTCTAGTGCTTATCAAGGGATTAGTGACAGCTGACCAGTGAGTAGAGAGCTCTGCAAGTGTTCCTCTGCAAGAGGAAAGGAGTGAACAGCTGAGATAACAGGGCTGATATCTTGTCCTGCTGCTGAGTTAGCCTCTCATGCAGCCGCTGCTTTTACAGCTATTGACCTCTCTTTGTTGTAGCATTGTATTGTAGTTATAAAGGGAGGGGTAGGATAGGCAACACATGTTTGAAATGATCTCATCACTATTCTCTATGTTGGAAAATCAATAGAACCATATACCCCAAGTTTGTGGACACCTACTAATTCTACCTATTCTTCTGAAATCAAGGGAATTGTTAGGGAGGTTGCTCCTCATTTGCTGTAGTAACACTTTTTCTCTCCTGGGAAGGCTTTGCATTAGATATTGGAACATTGCTGTGAGGACTGGATTACACTCAGCCACAAGAGCGTTAGTGAGGTCAGGTACTGATATTGGATAATCAGTTATGGATCACAAAAATCACACCAGCTCATCCCAAAGGTACTGTATAGAGCTCCATCACTCCATCACACAGTTCCACAGCCTCCTTCTAGCCAATGCTTGGTGAGTTAAGGGTCTTGCTTGGCTGCTCCAGAGACCCCAAGTCTGAATGCCTCTGTCAGAAATGGGTGCACCTTAAAGTAGCTCTTCGCTCAGAGAGAGGTCAAGCATATTTTTAGACTATGCAGACTAAAAATGGTTCTTCAAGAGTACTTCAGTATAAGCAATGCTTATAGAACTGTGTATAGAACTCTGTCTTGAACTGTGAACCCTCAAAGAACCACATGAATATAATTACTTTGTTATGGAAATTTCCGCATTAAATAAAAATATCAGTTCATGTCTCCTTAGACATGTTTATAGCATGTATAGAACTGATAAACCACTGTGAGGAGACAGTTATTTATCTCTGTATTAAGGAGCTATTTTAAGGGATCATTGACTGGACAGTCCTTTCAGCAAAAAACATGTTTGCAAGTGATAGTCTGATATTGTACTGGACCTGTGCATGCATTTTGTGGCCTGTAACTGAAAATAGCTTGCCACTTTATAATCAAATGTTATTGGTATACAGCAAATTGTTCACTTATTTCATGGGGCAGCTAACAGTCCTGCTTGAGGGATTGTAGGTGCAGCAATGGTCTAAAGCGGGCATCATTCAAATGATCCATCCATTTTTACTGATCATAAAGTTTTTCAAGGAATGACAAAATTTCCCTTCAGTAAAAAGGAGAAACAGCATGAAATAACAAAAAATTACAACAGAGTTTTTCTCATTGGTCTTACTGAAATGTGGTGTAAATGTATATTGAATTAAATGTTGTTCATGTAGTGAAACTGGATGTTACTGATTGCCTTCACTATTCAACCACTGCTATTTTTTCCAAAGCATTTTGTGCAGCTTTGTCTATCATTTCAGACACCACTACATAATAGTAGACTTCCAATCCATTGCACTTTACTGTATAATGTACAGAGTGTAGTTTGGACCATGGCCTAACATACTTTCTCTCATAGAAATGACACTGTTTGTTTTCCTCCATCACTCTTAAGATCCAATGTCCGATCCAATGACAGCAAGTCATATCTAAAGAACTGTACCTACGACAAGGAGCTCACACCCTACTGTCCCATCTTCTGCATCAGAGAGATGGTGTCCTGGACTGGTCATAACTTCCAAGAAATGGCTGTCAAGGCAAGTTCTTTGGGTGATGTTGTACAGTTTTCATTTCTTTGTCTTTACATGTCATTGAGCCCAAGAGCAAACGGAGATGAAGCATCACAACAGTGAATTTCTCACGAAGGCAGAGGATGGGAGAGGCTTCGAAGGAGGATGCGTAGTTCGATTAGCATGGAATTGATTTCATTAGAAGTTCCTCTTGCTCATTTATTATTCGGCCTGCGTTATGTCCACAGAGGAGCTCTAAAGCAGTATGCAGGCCATTATGGTCAATTTACATTGTGTTCGCCCTAATGCTTCTCGCAGTAATGCCATTGCTTTTTAACAACATGTGGAGAAGAAAAGACAATGAAACACATTAACAAAAACTACATACGCAGAACCAGTGATCAGGCAATGACCTGCTTTGTTTTTTCTTCTCTTTATATTATACACATGCAGGGTGGATCTATTGGAGTGGGGATCAACTGGAACTGTGATTTAGATAAAGACGAATCAAAGTGCAACCCTGAGTACAGCTTCACTCGCCTGGATGCTTCGAAAGGCACAAATAACAATGCCGCCTCAGGATATAACTTCAGGTGTTCTTACTTTCTAGAGTCAACTTGTCTCTTTGACCGAATCCAAAATCATGCATCTAACATTTTAGGACACTCTGCTTTTTAAAGTTTTCCATCTACAGGTGTACCTTCCATTTGCAGGTGTGACAAATCTGTGTTTTTGAGAGCCTTTACATTACGTAACGGTTCTGTGGCATCTTGAGGGTTTTTCTTTGTGTGATGCTACAGAGGAACCACCTTTCAATGGATGTTTTTTCAGAGACTTATTTTGATAACTGAACTGTGTGAGTGCAACGAACCTTCTAAATGTATGAAGAACCTCCACATGATGTAAATGTTCTAGGAAGAATCCTTCAGTTGGTATAGAACTGGGAGATCATTTGAAAGTTCTTTGTGGCTTTAAAAGGTTCTACAGACTCACACAGTATTGTTTTCTAGAGAACTAAACTTTTTAAAAGTATTGTTTAACAAAACAGCTGGTGTATTATATTATTTTACATATTTTAATATTCCACCAAGTGCCTTTCTTGGTATAAATAGGATGTTTAGCTTTAACTTTAGTTTAACTTTAGGTTTAAGTGGAGTGTTGACATGTTCGCGAGGAGGTAGTGTGATATATAACATTCTTCATATAAATATTGTTTTCCTCAAAAATAAACCTGATTAGTCTTCAATATGTTTTTGCTCATTTGTATTAAAAGCTTTTGCTGATTCACTGTTGAGTGTTTTGCTTTATGGCATGTTATAGTGTTCCTAAATGCCATTTTGTCTTGCAGATTTGCTCGTTATTACAAAGAAGGAGATGGAAAGACCTATCGATCTCTATATAAAGTATATGGGATTCGATTTGATATTATGGTCAATGGGCAGGTAAATCAAACTGCTGCTCTCCTTATCTGAAGTACTGTTAATATATTCTTCTTAGTCCTTTCTTATCTTATTTATTTCTTTTTCCAGGCTGGGAAGTTTAATATCATCCCCACAGTGGTGAACATTGGATCTGGACTTGCCTTAATGGGTGCTGTAAGTGATCTTTTTAGTTATGTACAGAACACTGTCCTTGTTTGCTCATGCTGGTTACTTTCTTTTCTCATGTGAAGGTTTTCAGCCATACACTTCACTTACAAGAAACCATTTTTAGGGTGTTTTTGACAGAACGGCAGGCATGTTTTGAACTAAATAGGCAGTTTACTGAAGTCATATTATAAAGAGAGGACTTCAGTAAATTAGTAAGAATTTGAACTGATCTACTTCATTTTTCACAAATAATATTACAATTTTCAAAAGCTGAGATTCTACCTTAAGTTCTGATAGATTTCATACTAGTAAAATCTGGACTGTTACATTTGGAAGAATAGAAAGTATTGCTTTTACATGTAAGAATGAATAATTTTGTGTTAAAGGCCGCATATCTTATATAGCTATCAGCCACAACATGACAACTACAACTACTAACTAATGAATAGCACTGATTATCTTGTTACAATGGCATCTGTCGGAAGTGAGATGTATTATGTAGTAAGTAAACAGTCAGTTATTGAGGGTGATGCATTTGAAGCAGGGAAAATGGGTACGTGAAAGAATGGAAGACGAGGTCTTCAAAACGGTGAACTGGTGACAGTGTCATGGGCACCCAATGCTCATTGATGTGTGCTCGGAACAAAGGTTAAATCATCTCACAAACTGCAGAGAAAGTCAATGCTGGCTATATAGAAAACCAGGGTGGCTGAGTGGTCAAGGCATTGGACTTAAAATCCAAAAGAGAGATGTTCATGTAGGCAGCTGGTGGCCTAGTGGTTAGGGAGTTGCCCTTGCGATCAGAAGGTTGTGTATTTGAATACCCTTGACCAAGGTACCGTCCCCACACACTGCACACGCTGTGCTCCTGGCTGCCTGCTGCTTCACTTGGTGAATGGGTTAAATGCAGAGAAAGATGCTGTTCACACTGTGTGTTCATGTATGACAAATTGACACTTTACACACACAAAACACACACAGCTGCAGACTGGTTACTGTGCCGTGCTGAATCCAGGCCACCACTGGCATGAGCATCAGAACTAGACCATGGAACAGTAGAATAAGGTGGTCAGATCTGATGAATCACATTTTCTTTTACATCATATAGACAGTTAGGTGTGTGTTGCTTACTTTAGGAAGAGATGGCACCAGGATGCACCATGTGGAGAAGACAAGTCATTGGAGGCAGTGTGATGCTTTGCACAATGTTCTCCTGGGAAACCTTGAGTCTTGGCATTCATGTGGATGTTCTATTGACACATACCCTTCATGGCAACAGTATTGCCTAAAGGTAGTGGTCTCTGTCAGCAGGATAATGCGTCCTAGTGGAATGGTTTGTGGAACATGATAAAAAGTTCAGTGTTTGCTTCCCCAGAACTGAGTCGTTGAGTATCTGTGAGATGTGGTGGACAAACTAGTCCAATCTATGGACACCTCACCTCACAATTTACAGGGCTTAAAGGATCTGCTAGATACCTTAAAAGATGTGCAAGGTACCGCAGCACACCTTCAAAGCTCATGCCTTGACGCATCTGAGACGTTTTGGTAGCACAAGGGGAACCTGCGTATTCGGGGGAAGTGGTCTTAATGTTGTTTCTTGTATTTTTCTTACACTATATTTTTCCTCTGTCCATTGAAGTCCACATTTGTGTAGTTTTACGTATCAGAAATGGTCCTAATTTCTACACGACCATTTTCTAAGCTTTTTTCAATCCCTCTGAATTAAACAGGCTGTTTGTGTTTTGCTGTAAATGTAAAACTGGCACAAAGTTCTGTGTTGTGCTTTTTATTCAAAAAGCAGCACATTCCGAAACACTCCTTATGACTTCACTGTGGATGGGCGGAGCCAAACTGTTGTAAGTTTAACAAGGGTATATATTTTTAAATGTGTAGGTTCTGATGTCACAGAAATAATGAATTGAAAATGGGCAGGTTTGCAGTATACGTTTCAAATGGAGGCCAGAGTGAAATTACTTTTACATGATATGGGCCCTAAATGTAAATCGACTTGTACATGTTACACACCTACTAATTAAACCAGAATGTATATAACGCATTATATTTTCATGGTTTTACTAGAATCAGAATCAGAATCAGAAAACTTTATTTATCCCGGAGGAAATTGTTTACTAGAACTGTTAACATGATTTACTTGCTGGTATCAGAAATATCTTCTTAAGAAACTGAAGATTTTAAGCTTAAAAGCTAAAACAAAACATGTTTTTTGTAACTGGAAAGCTACAGATGTCCACAAGTTCCCTGAAAGCTTTTGCCACAAGAGGGCACCATTCTCTTATTCTTCACCATCCGTGAAGGGGCCGCAGCCAAATGCCCCTTGGGTTTTCCCATCTGACTTACTCTGCTTTGTAAATAAAGATATCTGGGTCAAATGCAATGAGTATTTCAAAGCTGTCTAGTGTTTAAAGACAATCTCAGCTTTATTAGAATCTGGTGAAGGATAATGACAGGAATAGAGGCAGCTTGACAGAATGAAGGGCCCACTCATGTGTAGGACCGTCTGAGTTCAGCTGGTGTATTGTTTTGTTTTGTAGGGTATGTTTATATGTGACATGATCCTGCTCTACATGATGAGCACAAGCTCCTTCTACAGAGAGAGGAAATTCGAGCCTGTGGGAAGGTAAAACTGCTTTAAAGGTATTTTTTGGAATGCAAGAAGAGGTTGAATGGTAAATGCTAATGTCACCACCCATAGAAAAGAGCGCAGGTCCAGAGATGGGAAGCATGGTCGACACCATCGCCACCACAGCCAAGATGGACATCACAAGAAGGAGAACAAGATGGCTGGGGAGGAAAAACCGCTCACGCCACTGTCGTCCCCATCTGCGCACAGTCCGGAGAGAAAGGAAGTGGCCACTGAGTCGTCACGGAATCCTCGCAGCCCTGAAAGAAAACAACCGTCCACAGCATCGCCGTCCAAACTCCACCGCAGTCCTGATAGAAAGGCCATGTCTCCGGTCTCTATGTCCAGAACACCACGCAGTCCACTAAAATGAAAGGACGATACCTATAGACATTCGGCACCGTGCCGAGGACTGGGTTTTATAATAGGAAATAAAGGAATGAAGTATGAACGAGCTCATGCACAGGTCCCTCTACCTGTCAGTCAGTGTTCAGAACCTATGGGAACCAACTGGGTGTCTGCAGGCATCCTCAAGTTAGATTTTTGGCAGGTTTTTTTAATGTCTTTCAAAATATAATTTAAGTGTAAACTTAATTTACACAAGGACATTTTACAGGCTTTGAATATTTTTTGCAAATACAATCTTGTTCTCACAGTTCAAAATGCATCCAGCAGGCGGTAACAATGAAGCCCAGCTGCTCGCACGCTGTATGTTGCCATACAGTACACAGTTGTTGCCTCTCTTCCATGAAAATAGGACTTTTATGAGTTAAGTAGACGCTAATGTTGAGAGTTGAGAGTGGGGTTTGTGCATCAGGAGTGGTTCCACTACTGATGCCACAATCTCAAGTATCTGCCGATACCAATTTGATACTTTTTTCCCTCTTTTAAACAACTAAGCTACTCAGTTTTTGTGGGGTATGCAACAATTTTGGCGCCCCCAGATTTTTGCTCTCTCCATCCTGCCGCAAATACATGCCCCACCACGTCAATAAGCAACAGGCTACTACTAATTGGGCATAGAGGCCTGCATTTTAATTCCTACATGGTGCACTATGTAGGGAGCAGGGAGTCATTTGAGACACAGCCTTGCGCCTTTCTGGAGGGCCCCTGTGGAAGCAGCAGTATTAACTTCTACCACTGTCAGAACAGGTTTGGTGCTCTCACACTCGCCTTCACCAGAGTGTGGTGCTCCTATCAGTAACAGCATACACATATATGTGAGATTATAAATCAAACTTGTGCCTGTATTCCAATTTCTTATTCTATTTTTTTCTTCTTTTTCAGGTTTTTATTGTTAGTTAATAATTTTAAGTGCTCCCATGTTAGTTCCTCAGGCATCTCTGCTCTTTTAGCTTAACTGGCAAAGTGACATGGATGCCTACACTAAATTAGCCACAATTTATTATTATTATTTTTTTAATTTTCCATACAGGAGCAATCACTGTGCTTTTGAAAGACCTTTGCTTTTAAATAACTTACACTACATTTGATGAAGTGTAGTGTAGGTTCAGCTGCAAAAAAGATGAAGCTTCCAAATAATAAATATAAATTCAAGTAACAGCATAACAAACAAATACGGTTCATGGGCGTCGTCGCCATTCAATCAGAGGGAGACGTGTCCCCCTCACATATCATAATTATTCGTTTGGACCCCCCCCCACCCCCCACATTTAACATAAATAATTCGTTCACCCAACGCTGTTGAATCTTGAATCTTTCGCGAAAGAATCCACTTCA
>JBBIGA010117681.1:0-10274 GCA_037576975.1 Alestes dentex | reverse complement strand
AAAAAAAAAAACAAAAATAAACACACGACTAGTCGACTTCCCTCAGGGGGCGTGGACTTGTGCCTCTGAAGTCGACTAGACGACTAGTTGACTTTTCTGTAAATGCCCTAATATATATATATACATATGTATACACATACATCTGTGTGTGTCTGTATGTATGCATGAGTACACATATGTATGTTTAAGTATGCATATATTTAAATGTATGTAAATATACATTTAATATCTTTACTATTATATCTAAATTATAGGTCTGTATACAATACTGTATTATTATAGTCTCCCTGTTGTGCCCCACCATAGTATTTTAGATTTTATATATATATATGAATCCAGGCAGAAGACTCCTCCTCCTTAACTTTTCAAACTTTCCACATACCTGTGCATGGACAGACTGGGAAAATTCCGAAACCGAAACCACAAGGTTCAGGCATGCAACTGGAATCTCTGTGAAGCTCTGGTTGTAAGAGGACTTGACTCCTTTGCATATCTTCTCCAGAAGTTTCACAGCTGCTGCTAAGCAGTCTCTTCCATAGTCATCGGAGAAACAGCTACAATGCATGTCCCAGCATTAAATATTAATACATATCGATGCGTATCACACTCAAGGTCAATATCAGGCCTAATCAGGTTTCAGCATGTTAGTTCTGCATTCTTACCACTTCTGACTGCAGTGTGCATTCTTAGAGTTTTTATTGTGACATTAATTAATGTTAATAAACATGTTAATAATAGTGTTTCGTTAATAAATTAATCTACATTGGACGTACCTGTACTTCTGTTCAAGAAGTTGGCTTTGAATGAACGCCAATGTTTCTGACACACTCTGGAGAGAAAACAAAACCAACAAAACAAAAAAAAAAAAAATCAGCCGAACAAGTCTGGTAATAAAATTTATAAAATGTATATAATAAAACAAGTATATAATGCTTTTCAAATACATGCTTATTTGACGTCAACTTGATAATATGAAAATATTCAGGACCACAGTACAGTCGACCCCCGAAATTTGCGGGGGTTCTGTTACAAGAGCACCCACGAATTTGTGATGTGGTCATAAAAATGCCTATAAATGCCTATTTTTATAGTCTAAACCCTAAATGTGCCCCAAATTTCATTTTAAGCTCAGCTTAATACATTACCCTTTTAAAAAAATGTAAAAGAAATTAATAACACTCTCAGATTGGCTACTCTCAAACCTCCCGCCTTTAAGTACAGCGGTATTTCACCATCCCAAGACGCGTTTTCATATACGGTTGCTTTGTGTTCTCTGGACAGGACTAAAAAAGGTGTAGTGATCTTTTATAATGGAAATTTAGCAGTATTTATATTAATATTTATGTTACAAAATTAGTAAATTATACTTTTCTTAATAATTTAGCGCTAAAATGCATGAAAAATTGTATATCGCCACAAAAAAAAGCAAAAAAAAAATTCGGATGATATTTGCTGTTTCCATGAACTGGCGGGGGTTTCCGCAAAAATTATCAGTTCGGTTCTAAGAACAAATCTGCAAACTCTGAACTGCGACTTTGCGGGGTTCGACTGTATTACAGTACACTAGTTATCAGTGAGCCAAACAACTATATGTAATATTCAACACTTAATTTCCTACATCAAGAACATGGTCTGCAACACTCACGGTGGAATTACTGTAGGAAACATCGGAAGGAGCTTTTAGTGTGAAGATATGCAACATGTCCAAAAGCTCCACATGAATTTTGGTGCTACATTGAACCAAGTCATCGATATTCATCAGATATGTCCATGACCGAGCCAGCAGTCTGTCTATCTTCACTAGATGATGATGATCTTTCATAAGATTCAGCATGGACCTGAGGAGAGACAATACAATTTAATGCTTAACATTTAAAAACTAAACTACATACTTAACAAAAACTGTGTGACTTTCGAATTGCAAGAATCCCAGTGCATCTGAATACTGGCCTCCACACCTGAACACTGTGGTAATCATATTTCATTACTGTAGTGTCTTTGTTGTTATTGATGAAATTTTCAACAACAACAACAAACCTTCTTGTCTTCAGAGGCATCTCAGACTTTGCTACTAGAGATCTAGTCTATTTATAAATTATTCGATCTAATCAAATATCATCAGGATAAAAATAAATCTACATACATTTATTATTTAATGTTAGCAAAAAAGTTTTTATAATGAAAATACAAAAAAATAAAGAAGAGAGAGGGCCCTTATAAGCCCATATGTGTCCCCAATAATCCTATGCTCTATTTTTTTGTATGTTTTAATTTAGGAAATGATTTTATTTTAGAAATACATTCATTTTCCTAAAAAGATTGTGTGTGTTGTGTTTATTTATATTTTGGCAATTGTTTTTGAACATTCAGTCTGCACGCCAGATTAGGGGGTGGGGGGTAATATTAAACAATGTTTCAAAAATTCTGAACATTCAGTCAGACAAGGCAAGATAGGAATTGTGAGTCAGAATAAAATACCTTCCTTCTTCTGAAGACGGACTTGCACCGGCTAATTTCAGTCCTTGTAAACCAGCCCATGACTGTTCATTTCTCGAGCTGCCCATCAGAGGAACAGGCTCAAACGGTTTTGCAGTTCCCTTAAGTAGATGCCAGAGTGGAATCACAACAATCCACCGTGTCATCCTATCAGACTTCACTGTGTTCATCAGATCCACCAACGTGTCAGGAAGACTGGACAGGAAACGAGAAGTAAAGAGGTTAAGACACTGAAACGCTGTGATCAGTCTATTTCAAATACAGAGAACTTCTGGAGAAAATTTCACAGTCCATTAAAAATCTCAAAAGTGTACCCACTTTTTCAGGCATGAAACTGACTCTTCTATGCTGGCCCAGAAGGAGAGGAACTCCTCTTTAGGCTGATCTGGCAGGGAGAGGGCGCTGCAGAGACGGACGAGTTCACCCCGTTCTAGCTTCAGGTTGTACTTCTTCCACGCATACAGCATGATGACAGCAGCCTTCAGAGGTTCTTTGATGTAGGAACTTTTCCCAGTGGCTTCTTTCTGCAGTTCTGGAGTCACACTTTCTATCATAAAGTGCTTCAGGAGATTACTCACCTAACAGAATTCCATAAAGAATTAAATCATTCAGTCAGGACAGTAGCCAGCTTAGATGGCATTTCATATTTAGATGTACATAAACAAGTTAAATTAAACATTTGTGTCACATCAGTAATACCCACATCCTTTTCATCATAATCCAATGAGAACCACTTTTCCTGTCTCTCTTCATATACATATGGGTTTCCATAGATTTGATGGAACTGCTTGAGCTGGACGACAAAATTGTTGAGGTTGAGGTCATTCCAGCTTCTCAGGAGGTCAAAAATCGTCTCCAGCATAAGCCTTCCAGCAATCTCTCTCCCCTGGATAACACTCTTCCTCTGATCAGGCCAGAAGGCTTCCTTAAGTCTTTTCAGCATGCCCTTGGGTGGTTCTGTACAGATTATATCATCATACTGATGCCAGTCTCCTGCAACACAAAGAGAGCAGATCTGTCATGAACAATACAGACTAACATTTTAATGCATAATAATCCTGAGTTTATGCAAAGTGTTTTCTTAACAGTTTGTTTAATCAGTACAAAAGAACTGGTTCTTTCCTTTTGCAGTGGTACATCAGTGTACTGGTACACAAGCATTGTTACATTTTTGTATGTTTACAGCATAGAAATAACCCAATCACAGACAAACAAAATTTTCATTTCTAGCAAGATTATTTTACTTTGTACTGCAAATAACTGAATAATTTTATTTCATCTATAGAGAAGCAGCATGAATTACTCACCTTCCTCATTAAGCAGATGTGTCTTGACAAAAAGACATCTGTTGGTAGTTGCTTTCGAATCCATTTTATAGATATACTCAAAGTCATACCTCTCCTTCTTTGCCTTATATACAACATACTTGTAGGGAATGGACACAGATGCTGCCTTTTTCTTTGTGGTCACTAAATTCCCTTCTACAAGAAATCCATGCTCACCAAGATCCCTGAATACATAAAACACTGTAATAGTAACTGAAAACAGAGGACAGTATAAGAACTGGTCAGTCAGAAATAGAGTAACTTTACCTTGACACAAACAGCTCCACCAAATCAGCTTTCCAGTCACCAATACAAAGGCCAGCCCTTATAAATATGCGGTCCTCCGCAGGGTCAAACTTAAAATCCTTAGATAAGACAGCATGAAAGTAGATGGTGAGTCTCTCGCTTGAGGAAATCTGCTGAGTTGAAGGAGGAATTCTGGAATTCATACAGAGGAAGAAGTATTTGTGAACAAATGGGAAACAAACACAGCTGATAGTCAACACTTGCCATAAAAAAGAGGAAAGTAATATCTTTTTCAGGCAATTCTAGACACCTGTTTGGAGGTGGGACATCTTTTCTTGGTTCTGTAACTTCATTTTTCTTAGACTGTACATTTTTTGTGCCAGTTGAAGCATCTCCCTTCTCATAAGTTGACTCCTGATGTTGATCATGCTTCAACTTCACATCTGAATTCCCACTGGAGCCTCGGCCCTTCCCCTGGAAGTAGAGCAACCACCATTCAATCTCCGTTTAATTCAACTTAAAAATGCCATATAAACAACTTCTATGCTTTTACCTCATTTCTGCTCTGAGGTCCAAACACCTTTCCACTATTACCAGGAGGTTTCTCACTCTTCTGGTTCATGCTCTGTGTTTTCGGTGCCTGTTTGCATGCACTGGTTCCAACATTTGCATTTTGATCCACGTTGGCATTTTGGTCTAGCGTGGCTTGTGCTTTGCCAGATGTGTCTTTCTGGCCCTTCAGACTTTTAGACTCAGCCTTAGACTTCCTTTGGTCACTCATGTGATCTGATTCTGAGGCTGATGGACATGAGCTACCCATGCTGTCACTGTCCATGTCTATCTCAGTGTTCTGAGTAAAAGGAGTGTTTTTTACTTGCTGTGTTCCAGGGTCCTTGTTTCGCTCTACAGAAGCCTGGTCCTCCTTGGGCTCTTCAGTAGGTGGTGACTGCTGCCCTTGCCTTTTGTCAGGGTGAAGAGAACTCTTCCTGTCTTGCTCTGTTGAATTCTCACCCTTGGTAGGACCCTCTCCAGGTTCATCAAGCTCTGTGTGATCTTCCGTCTTTCCTTTTTCAAGACTGACGACAGAGGGCTCAGCAGACATGCTGGACTTCTTCTGAGTCACAGTGTCTGAGAGTGAAGCGGGCATCTCGTCCACAGCACAGGTGAACTCCTCACTGTCTGAGGACATGAGCTCCTCCTGCCTCGTATTCATTGGTTTTTCAGTCAGCGATATGTCAGACAGATTTGAAGTCAAAGACAAAGGCTCTTCCTTATCTGACACTCTCCTTTTGTTCTTCCTCTTTTTCTTTCTCTGAAGGACAAAAAGAAATTCAATGAGACCAATCAACAGCTGAATGGACTAGAGGCCAGCTTACAATAAAGTGTTCATGCTCCAAAGCAAACAATGATGTTTCTGTTGTAGCACCAGCCTGCTGCTTCAGAATTTTCTAAAATGTCATGAAGTAGCAGCTGCACAAGTTTGTACACTGCTTTTAATCCGAAACGACAGACACAGACGGTGGAGGCTTGTGGCAACACCCAGCAAGATGGAGAAATTTACCTAGCAAATGTTACTGCTAATTTAGTCAAGTCAAGTCAAAGTGAACTTTACTGTCATCTAAAACATATACAGGATACAGAGAGACGAAATGGTGAAGCTCAGGTTCCATGGTGTACATACAGTGCAACAGACATAAGACACTGTGAAGCAAACAATACAGTACAAATAAAGAAGTATAGAATAAGGTAAGAGTGAGATTTAACCTGTCCTGAGTGTGTGGACAGCTCTCAGTGCATTGTATATAAATATAAGTAAAATAAAATGTGCAATGATTGAAAGAAATGTCAAATGTATTGGAGGATTGTGCAAACAGTATAACCAGTACAGACAATATTGCCAGTATAGCCAGTGTAAACAGTATAGCAGTATAAAACAAGTAAAAATATCAGCTTCAGTATGCATGTATATCTGATAAAGAGGCTGTGCATAGGTATACATTCTTAAAGGTTTGTGCTTTCTTAAAGAATTTTGCCAACAGTATGGCAGTATAGACAGTATAACAGTAATTTACCTTGCTAAGCACCTTATTTTTTTGTTTTAGTATATTATCAAAAATATTATTATTAATACATCATGAATGGTCCAGTCATCATTAGACACACCCAGATACAATAAAACGCTTTTCCCCTGCAGCTGAAAAAAATTCTAGAGGAAAGCATAAAAACTAAAACAGCTATCACCTTTTTCTGGGTTTTCGGGCTGTTGCTTTCATTAGGCCTTTTAGGAGATACAGCCAAGGAGCTGCACTTAGTTTCTTCCATTTCTGCATCAGTACCCTGTGGAATGACTGCAGGCTGCTCTGGTGGTTTTCCTGAAAATGCAAAAAAAAAAAAACATTTACAAATTAGAATATGAGAGACAATTTAAAAAAATATAAACATAGCAAAACTGTAGAACAGTCATGGGTGCAAATGACAAACACATGAATTATTGCAGTATGACTTAGTCTACCTTGTGTTTTCTCAGAAGAAGGTGTTATCAGCTTAGTCCCACACTGACTGCAGAACTTTGCTGTGTCCTCCACAGAAATATGGTCACAACTTGGGCACTTCATCCTGAAAAACAACACACAAAATTCAAAGAGTGAGGCTACAGAGATCGTCCTATGTTCCCTCTTTAGTCTAATGATGACACAACTTGGTTTGTAACTATTCTTCTCATTTCCCATCTGGTCAAGCTCTCTTTTTTACCTTTATAAAGTGGCAATGTATTGGAGGAGTCTCTTAAATACTGATGTTCTGCTGGAGCAAAAACATTGTTCCTAAATGTAGTGCTATGTGGTCTGACACTGACCTTCAGAATCAAAGGTAGATTAGAGCTGATCCAATCCTCATTTATTAAATACTATGGAATATGCACTTTACGGGCCAAAAGTATTAATATAACCCCCAGCCCACTATTCCTCCACCACCAAATGCCGCTATGCATTCTGCCCGGTCCAGTGGCTCCATGCATTACACCAGCTCAGCTGACATAAAAAATAAAAAACCCAATGGTTGAACAACAAACCCACCCAACCTATTAAACAAGCCTGGCCAGATAGTTCGTTTACTGCTCCAGAGTCTTAAGGCATCAATAAAACTGGCATTGACATTATTGATAGATTCAAGTTAAAAAGTTAAAATATATTGTGGGTCTGGTATGGCAGACATAGCTATAAAGAACATTACATATACACAAAGTCTCACCCTGTAAAATACTGAAAAAGAGGTTCTAACAAAATTAACACTCAGAGGGCCTTGTATTTGAAATGTGGTGTAAAATCTACAAACAGATGTGTATAGTTCAGTATTCATCATTTAGTTCTTAGTTCATTTAATTTGAAATGTTAGGGAAAGAAGATCCTGTGGTGGATAAATAAAAAACAGAATTTATTATCACTATTATTATAATTACTATAATTATGATTATTGTTATTATTTTTATTATTACTATAATTATTATAACAATTATACTCCTGAGCCTTCATACATTAAACCCCGATCGAGTAGGACTGTTCAGGTCCGGCAGGCAGGGGGCGCCGCGCCTGTCCCTGACCCAGCCTGAAGGAGGTAAACATGGAGGAGCAACTAGCCCGGCTCCTCTGAGGTGAGAGTTAATTGTCACGGGCTGAGTTCGGTTCACAGATCAGGCCGGGTTTACTGCATCTGACGTGAGAAGAACAGTGGTCTCAGAAAAGCAAAGCGACAGTCAAAGCCCCGTACTTTCCTCCTGAAAGCCCTGACTTCCTGACAGAGAGCTGCTAGCCTGTAGCTCCTTTAGCAGCACTGTTTTTAGCCAGCTGGCTAACAGCTAACATCACCCAGTCCTCAGCCCCCAAACACCCAGCCACCATCACATCACATGACATTCTATTTCATTCCATTCCATTATATTACATCACACTACAGTCATTTGCCAGACACTTTTATTTAAAACGACTTATAATATGAGGGCACTTTCATGGCAGCGTGAGAACCAGAGGAGAGTATTAAGTGCTCAAATGTTTATGTAGAGAAGTCACCCAGCCCACAAACATCCAGCTACTCAGCCTCCAGGCGGATAAACCCGCCAAGCAGAGCCGCTGGACCTCTCCCGGTCCAGGCCGCACGGTCCCGGGAGCGTGGCGGGGAGAGCCGGGTTGAGGGAGCGGAGAGAACTCACCTGAACAGGTGTCTCTCCAGAGAACCGAGGGTCTGTAGTTTTGCCTAAACAGTGCAGAACATCTCACCACAGCTCCCACTGCTGAGACATCGCGTCTCCCACGCAGGTTGTGTCTGTGTGTGTGTGAGTGAACACTCTCGCTGGAGTTAGTTTCGATAAACTGAAGTTTCGTTTCGCGAGAAAGGGGCGTGAGTTCGCGCGCCTTCAGTTTAGCGCCTCGCGCGCGCCCGTCCGTCACTGCACGCGCGGGGATTTCCATAAACAAGCACGGTAGGACATTTATAACATCATTCAGGATCAGGATTTATAGCAGGAAAGAAAATTAGGAACACTAGCATATAACTAAATGTCGAATAAAGCTTTAGGCTGAAACCTACTGTGTGTGTGTGTGTGTGTGTGTGTGAGAGAGAGAGAGAGAGAGTGTGTATAGATTACACCTTTTACCTATTTTACTAATCGAATGATCATCTTAACAAGAAGTACATTGGCAGTTAAATAGTCTGAGTGAAATTTGTATTTCTTTATTATGTTCTGCTTATTGTATATCATAGTGCCTGTTTACCATTTATTTTAAGGATAGAATCTACAGGGTAGATGGAGGTATGTGACCCTGAACTCATCCTGCTTATCACAAGTTGCCTATATGTTCAAAAACTCTTACCAGTTTCGACCGGATTATGACCGAACCTTGCACCCCCTTCTCCCACCTCAGTCTAGCCCCTTATCTTAGCATATACGTGCAGCAAGTTCATTTCAATCTGTCCGACTGTCTGCATTCTAAGAACCGGAACCTTTCTTACACGAAACAGAAGCGCTTATAAAATATTTTTCCACAAGAGACACCCTTTCCAACTATTACCCCTGTTATAAGTTGTTTATAGTGGGGCTTTTCAGGAGTATGCAGGACTTCCCCTTCTTATTACTGTGACTCAGCATGCTGATAAGTTAGCCCATCCTGAAATCCTCCAAGGCCACTGCTGGCCACTGCCCTGGGAAAAGCCCCACATTCACAAGCTGGTTTGGAAACTAAGATGATGCTCATGTGTAACTTAAACTTTGATAAAAAGCTTCTGCATTTGTTTCTGTAGGTCTCCAAGCCTTTCAAGCAGAGATGACGTCCAAACCGTCCATCATCCCGCTACTTCTCCCAGAGGACGAGCTGGTGTGCTCCATCTGCCAGGCCCTCATCAAGGACCCCGTGACCACACCTTGTGGGCACAACTTCTGCAAGGGGTGCCTCCAAAAGCACTGGGGTAAAATTGCTTCCGCCTTCTATTGCCCCCACTGCCGAAGTAAATTCATCTCTAAGCCTGTCCTGCAACCCAACACCGTTCTCTGCTCTATAATGGAGCATGTTGTCAAAGTGTGGCCAGAACCTGAGTTTTGCTCAGATGAGGAGCGTGCCAGCTGTGACGTTTGTGAGGAGGGACGCACACTGCCTGCTGTTAAGACCTGTATTACCTGCATGGCCAGCTTTTGCAGTGTGCATGTGAGGCCCCATGCAGAAAGCCAGGCCCTGATGAAACACAGCCTGTGTGCGCCAGTCGTGGACATTAAGGAGCTGCAGTGCAAGAAGCATGGCAAAGGGCTGGAGATGTTCTGCATGACTCACAGGGTGGCCGTCTGTTGGCAGTGCTCCTCCAAGCACCGCAACTGCAGTGTGCGCGCGGTGGAGGACATGAGGAACGACTGGAAGGTGAGAACTAGAATCAGAAGTAGGGGTGTTAAAGGAATACTCCAGTGTCTGCAGCGCATACCACGCATGTTTACACATATATAATCAGAATCAGAAAACGTTATTGATCCTGGAGGAAATTGCTTATACAATGACTGCAAGAGACACAGAGACAAGAACAGTATAAAATATAAAGTCTAAATAAATCCCATAAAGAGTAAAGGGGGCATTTGTCTGACACTCTTATCCAGAGCGACAGTCTTACAGTCATTAGTTACAGGGACAGTCTTACAGTCATTAGTTACAGGGACAGTCTTACAGTCATTAG
>JBBIGA010117680.1:0-10274 GCA_037576975.1 Alestes dentex | reverse complement strand
TCAGAAGATGACATAATCTGTAATAATTGGTTGAAACAATAAGCAAATCAGGTGAAGGAAACTCCCAATATTTTCTATAGACACGACTAAGCTGAAGAGATAAGGAGATTGGCTTTTATTGGGTAAAAAACAAGGAGGTGGTCCTAAACAACACTTTGGGGAGTGTTGAAAAGAATGAATGTATGAATATTGAAGATGTATAAAAACACATGCACAGAGGGAGAGAGCAGAGCATGCGGGAGAAGACTGGAAGAAGCGCAGCTCTCACAGGCCTTCTGCTGTGACCTTGAATAAATCAGCAACATCACACCTCTTTGACTTCGACTGATTTTTGGACTTCGACTGAAGTTTGGGACTTAGAATCATTTTGAGGTTTGGGACTTAGAATCATTTTGAGGTTTGGGACTTAGAATCATTTTGAGGTTTGGGACTTAGAATCATTTTGAAGTTGGGGACTTACGGTTTCGAGGGGCGGAAAGGAAAGTACACCGTTTAACACTAGCAATTTGATTAAACATCTGAAGACGCATTACAGTGCTAAGTACACGGAGTTGCTAAGTACACAGAGTTGCTAATGCAACATGCAGGACTGCAGCAACCAAACTTAACGCACGTCTTTGTGTACATGAAAGCAGGAGACTGTGTTGATACTTTCTTTAAGGGTGTTTTCACATATAGTCCTCTTTAAAGGAACAAAACTCAGTCCTCTAGAAGTGGTCCAAAAAGTGGACCGATAGAAAGGGGACTCTTTGGATGTTCACACTGAGTTCATTTGAAGCGGGCCGTGGTTCTTAGTTAATTTGAAGGGGATTCTTTTTCTGTGCACACTGTGCAGAGCCGCTCTGACACTGAGTTCATTTGAAAGGGACTCGGTTCATTTTCTGAGCACATCGTGCAGAGCCGCTCTGACATTGAGAGTTCATTTGAAGGGGACTCTGTTCTGTTTCTGCTCCGGAGCGGTACCGTATCATGTCATCTAACTACGGGAAGCAGAGAGGGCAAAATCAGTCGAAGCGAATCCGAAGCGCTTTGTGTTCATAACACGCGAGTTTAACTGAACGGTGGTGCGGACTTAAAGCTTTGTTCAAAGAATGAACGGTTAATTTTTGCCTTGGAATAGCCTTCTGTTCATACTTTTTGTATTTAACGTTATTATACCCTTAGCAAAAAGTAGTTCATTCAAGTGTACTACGAGTATACTTATTTTATGCTAAAACTGAGGCAGTATACTTGAAGTTTACTTTTATGTACTATATTTTATATACTTTAGAATAGTATAGTGAAATATACTTGACTTATACTGATGAGTATAAAGAAAGTAAATAAAGTACAGTTTTGTAAACTTGTTCTAATTTAGTCAGAAGAAGTATTAAATTAGTATACTTTCAAGTACACTACAAGTACATGATCCGTATACTTGCTATACTTTTATACTCAAGCATACTTAATAAAATGAACTTCAGGTTTACTACTTTTGCTAAGGGTAGGCTTGTCATAAACTGTAGAAGAGAAAATAAAACCGGTGTCCAAATTACTTGCACTTCCACGGACACCATTCTAAGAAGTATCGGTATCAGTACTCGGTATCGGCAAGTACACAAATAAAAGTACTCGTTTCGGTTTGTGAAAAAGTGGTATCGGTGCAGTATTACTCTTATTGGCAGAGAGCCAAAGAGTGGGTGTACTTTGAAAAAGGGGAGTTTTAACTGAAGGAGAGCATCTGATCACTGCTCCCAAGGACCATGAAGCTGCCTTAATAAACAGCGTCACCTCAACCTTCTGACTGGGTTTTTTTGTTTTTTTTTTTTTTTACTTAGAAAATATTTTAGGCTTAAGTTCCTGCTTCAATTTTCTCCACGACAGAAGCAAAACCACTTACTTGTAACCAGTAATGGCACTTAGACTGCCATTTTGACCAGAATCTGAGGCATCTGCGAGGTGTCGACTTCAGAACAAGAAAAAACTGAGCTTCTGCAGAATATCTGAACTCACTTTACACAAAGAAGCAAGGAATTTATAAGCCATGTTCAATTAGATGCCTGTTTGTTCAAATATTACATGGTCTATCTGCTTCTGTGCTTTGAATGCTATGTTCATGCGTCCAGTTTTTGTCCTATTGCAAAGTCAATAAGCTTCTATAAAATAAGTTTCAAATATGTAATACATTTCTATTTGTGGCTTAAGTTCATGAATTAATTATTTATCCATTGACTTGCTGTCAATCACTGCTCAGTGTTTGGGACTTCACCATTCACAAATTTAGCCATTTTACAGCCTTTAGGTTGCTGGGGCGATTACATAATGGGAAAAACCTTTTTAGCACTTTAGTTTACTGATCAAATGTTTCGAAAAGTGTCTTGGCATTATGCACTAACTTTAGTTCACTTAAGTTACCTACAGAAAAATGAAGCCTCTCAGAAATTATAAAAGGAAGTTCACTAATGGACAACCTATTTTCTAACAGTTAGGACCATTTTGACACTCATTATTATTAATTAGCTGTTAGCTGTGTTAGAGTACCAGAATAACCTTGCTTCAGCACAGTACAACAGAGTTTTACATGCTAATAATGTATGTAAAGACATCAAAATAACAAATAATGCACGCATACACACATGGTAAATTTAGGTTATAATAGTACTGACATGATCACACTTGCACACGGGTTTGAACCCTTACTGAACCATTTTCAACTCACTGACAGTTTGTGGAAATGGCAGACAAAAAACAGACTGGGAGACGAATCGGCACTTGTTGGGGCTCACAAATCTGCTCTCTATGTGAATTGTCTTCAGACAATCTGAGAGCCTTGCCCATGCCTTGCAGTCAACTAGCAGATATCTAGCATGTTAAATATCTCAACCTATTGGCGAGTCCATATCTAAATCATGTAGCATGAAAACGGTTGTGACTATCAGAGTGTGGCAACGAGCTACAGCCAATTAAAGCACAAGACACAGGACATGGGTGAACACCTGATGCAAGAGTATATATACTTTAAAAAAATTTTTTTTAATATTCTTTTCTGTTTTTCCCTTGTTTGTTTTTGTCCCTTGGTGTTACATTACTCTTTTACTTCTGTGTTTTTGGGACCGCAGGGACTGTTTGAAGACTCATGTAGTTTGTGTAGGAGGCATAAAGCTGCTTTTTGACTTGATGTGGAATAAGAGCTAGATTTAAAATTTATTGTACACTGATCTACAGCAGATGGATTATGGCCTATCTGATATTATTTAATTTTGAAACACGATTATTACCCTAGTAAGGATTAAGCGGTGACAGAAAATGAATGAATGAATGAACTCTGTCATTGATATGTTGCATATTTGTCAGTGTATCATATAGTACTGTGCAAAAGGCATCTGAGAAAATGTCATTAGTTGAAAACATAAGAATAAATACAAACTTTGGGCTTTTTTTTTTTTAAATATCTGTTAGTGTTTTAGCTTTCCAAACCTCTTCTTGAGGAAGCCCAGTGTGTACAGTGACCAGTCAGTGCCTAGATCTCAGTAAATCGTTAAATTCAATGGTATGCTGTTGATGGAATTTAACAAATCCATCCTACCTGAAACTGACTTGACATCTCAACTGTTCTCTTTTATCTCAGTTACTCATTCAAAAAAAACTCTGGACAAACTTCAAGAAGATACTGAAGATGATTGTTCAGTATTTTCAGCCTTGATCACAGATTTGTTTGTGAAATTACTGTCTTGATTGTTGAATGGAATATTAAAGAAATAATTTGGTCAATCAGATTTACACAATTTGCCCCAGGTGTCCTCTGTCAGCCAAGACATGTTTGGAGTCCAAATTTGTTCTCTTTAGATTAGTGCTGGAACGTTAAGGCCAGCATTGGAAACAAACGCTAAAAGTCCATGGTCAACCAAATTGTTTCCATTAAAGTGCATCCCCAAAATATCTCACAAACTGTATCTAGCTCTTCATGAAGGAGGTGCGGACTCGGTATACGAGCTTGTTGCAGTGAAGTTTTCTTTAGTTTTCACTAAAGTAGCAAAAGTTGGATTCCAAACACATCTTGGATGATCAGCGTCATCTGAGGTAAAAATAATTGCATAAATTTGGTGTTTTGAAAACTACTCCCTTAATGTCGTCTCTGTTCAAATGCGCAGTGTTTACTGGGTCCATCCTAGGAGAGGAGAGCAGGGCTCTGGTCACTTTGCCACAAACATACAGTTTCCCAAACATGCCCACAGGTTTGTGCCATCTTGGTATTACATTGAGTTTTATTGTTTCACATGAAGGGGGCTAAGAATTTGTTCAAAATGTCTCAAGCAGTGCTGTCATGATCAGTGATTTGATTTTCTTTATTTTAATTTCTTTTTTGTTGTGCAAATATTTTTTTCTCAAACAGCTAACCTGTCACTTTTAGGACAAAGCAATGCCTATCTGTTTCTCAGTTTGCGGGATCTTTTCAGCAGAGAACCAATTCTAGGTATGTGTATGTGAACCTTTTAGTATTGTTATATTGTTGTGAAGTGCATTAGTAAGAAACGTACTGTGTTTTCAGGTTTATCTAACATAGTGGAATGCCGAGCAATGGCCAGGCCAACTTTTTTCCTTTGTCTGAACTGTGCTGAGAAGATCAATATAAAAGACTTCTGTTGCCATATGACCAGTGAACGGCACCAGTACATTTGCATAGTAAGTACGATAGTGTTTGTGGTTTTAATGTTTTAATGACTATATGTCTAACAGGTTAAATGTATATATTTTTTTGCATTTGTTTTTTGACATTTTCAGAAGAATCAGTATCCTGAAATACTTCAGGAATGGCAGTGTCAGACCAGTAATAAATTGCCTATTCGCGACTTGGCTGGGAGAGTGGCACTGATGGAGCAGGGCTCAGATGCAAAGGTAAACTAGAGTAGAAAACAGTCTTGATCCTGTCTAAAACGCTTTAATGATGTGCAGTGTACACAAGCAAGACTCTTGATTCATAGACTCTTAAACATAGAAGTACAGATGCTATTAATGAAAAAATAACTATAATGAGGTATTGTAATATAAATTAATAGTGAAGCTGTTGATCTCTAAATGAAGCACAAACCTGCACTTGTTTTGTGTTGTACAGATCATCAAGCTGGACCAAATGCAGCATGAGAGTTTGCATTCAGCAGACTTCCTCAGTGGTGAGTGCTGCTATTTATCCAGGTTATGGAGCTGACTTTGAAATAAACAGAACAAAGGGCATCTCCAGCTTTCTTTGATGCTAGATGTAAGGCAGATAACACGCAGTGGCAACAGTACTAGTCTCCAATTTACACAATGGGATCACTGAATACTAAAAGAAAAAAAAACATGCCACATACAGTGCCATCCACTATTATTGGCATCCCTTAATTGTAGAAAAAATTGCTAGAAAAAATGCACCTTTTGGCGAAGTAGCTTCCTCTCACGCTGAAAAATGAGAAATTCTACCTTTTAATTGAATTATATGCATTCAGAGAAAAACTAATTCCTCATCAAGAAATGATTATATTCAACGAAAACACATGTGACACAGATATTTGCACCCCTGCATTTAATACTTTGTACAGCTTCCCTTTGCCAGTAAAACAGCACTGAGTCTTTTCCTGTAACATTTTATAAGGTTGGAAAGTACTCTCCAGATCATCCAGGGTCCTGGGTCTTCTCTTGTGCACTCTCCTCGTCTGCTCACAGGTTTTCAATGGGGTTCAGGTCAAGAGACTGAGATGGCCATGGCAGAAGCTTGATTCTGTGGTCAGCTAACCATTTTGGTGTTGATCTGTACAGTTGCGGAATCAGTCTTTTTTTCTGAGAACCTAACTGGTAATTGTACATGGAAATCCCCACAATAATGCGGAAACTGTAAATACTGTCTTTTTTTTTTTTTTGGCAATGTTTTACGCATTTTTGTTCTAAATTAAGAAAAATATAATTTACTAATTTTGTAACAAATATTAAAGCAAATTCAGCTACATTTCCATATAAAATATAACTATAAATGTTTTTGTACTGTCCAGAGAAACACAAAGAAAGCACGTCTTGGGATGAAAAACCGCTGTACTCAGAGGTGGGAGGTTTGAAAGAAGCCAATCCAAGAATGTTAGTTATTTCTCCTTGCTGCTGATTGCATCTGTCTCAGCTGCAGACCAGAACTTCCCTGCGGTGCATCTTGAGTGTTTCTCTTGTTTTTGTTTTGTTCTACTTAAAGCCCTTTATTTTTATTACTCTAAATTAAATTAAAAGAGGCTGTTGAGCTCAACAGCCTGCTTTAATCGGCGGGTCACTACAGTACGACTCCTGAAGCACCTGAATAAGATGTGCTGGGTGAACAGTAAATTATTTAACTGTAAAAATAAATATTGGTGATTACTGGTACATTTTACTGTATTTTTATTACTAAAAAATTACATTAAATTATTACTGTATTTACCTGCTTATACCAAAGAAAATGACAGCGCATACCAAAGAAAACATGCTTGCATTAATTAATATTTACATTTTCGTTAAGGATAATGTATTAAGCTTAGTTTAAAATGAAATTGAAGTGTTTCGGATTCAGTCATTTTTTCTTAGAACCGAACTAATAATCGTTGGCGAAAACTCCAGCAAGTTCATGGAAACTGAAGATATCCTCCACATTTTTTTTGCTTTTTTCGTGGCAATATATAATTCCTCATACATTTTTAGTGCTAAAAAATCTTAAGATTTCTTTTTATTCTGTTTACAAAGCGCCATCGATATTTATATATTTTAATTTAAAACTAACTTTAATTTAAAACTATATTTGAAAACTAGAAGATTCAAGGTTTCTAGTGGTGTTTTATGTTTCTAGGACAAAAACTCGCTGAGCTTTAGATAATTGTTTTGGAACAGTCAAAATATCCCTTAGGAGGGATTGCCGACCTCAGAGGGCTACGTACCGCTGTACTCAGAGCAGGGGCAGAGTGGGACAAAAAACCAGCCCTGGACTTTCTTCACCAGCTGCGCAGAGGTCTGCATCTCGGCTGGGAAAGACAGGCCGACGGCCGCCGTGCACCGGACAGCCGTTCTTTTTCAGAACGCACAGATTGCCAGTCTGCCCCGGACTCATCTTGAGTGTTTATACAGTAAACCCTGTATTTTTACTACTGTAAATTAAATTAAGAGGCTGTTGAGCTCAGTTGCTGTCCAATGTCTGCTTTGACTGGCGGGTCACTACAATAACACTTCTCTTGAAGTGCCTGAATAAGATGTGCCGCCCAGCGAACAGTAAATTATTGAACTGTAAAAATTATTGGTGATTACCCATACATTTGACTGTATTTTTATTACTAAAAAATTACATTAAATTATTACTGTATTTACCTGCATATACCAAAACAGTGCATACCAAAGAAAACACCCGTGCATGAATTACAGTACAGTCTGTACAGGGGTAGTATTGGGATTTACATTCTAGCACTGCAGGAGTTCAGTGTTAACTGTACAGTACAAATTTTCGTTAAGGGTATTAAACTGAGTTTAAAATTAAATGAAAGTGATTTTGGAGCATATTTGGGGGCATCTATTTTGGAATCACACTATAAAACTATGTGGTTTTTCACTATACATGGGTGCCCTTGGAATGTAACCCCTGCAAAAAGCGGGGGGTTACTGTATTGGCTTTTTCATGTAAGTAGCTATTTTTTTTTTTTTTATAACCATTCCTACACTAATGAAGGTCAACACACTTTCTACACACTCTCTTTTTTTTTTGTGTGTGTGTGTTCTCTGGTCTTTCCTATGTTAATGGTTGACTAAGGGAATTTGGCCTCTGTTACCTCATATTTGTACCCCAATTAATTGACTCTACAAGTCATTGATTACAGCTGGAAAGTTCACACCCTCCAATCAACTCAAAAGCTTGAAATTTAAGTGGGAAACATGCTTCAGTTATGTTCACTATAATGTTTTAGAAGCGCCAGTAATTGTGCCACATGTGTTTTTGTTGAAAATGAATATTTCTTGAGGGATTTGTTTTTCCCTGAATATATTTATTTCAATTAAAGGTAGGATTTTTCTCATTTTTTTTCAGCATGTGATGGAACTACTTCGCCATCAGGGCATTTTTTCCTAACCTTGTGTAATAATCTTTACAAGGGGTGATTTGTTTGTTTGTTTGGTTTTTTTGTTTTGTTTTTTTTGCATATTTTAGCATTTGAAATACTACAGAGGATGCATGGACCAGACTACACATCACCACATCTTGCAAGCCGAAATCAAAGAGGTTGCATACATCCACTGTTTCTCATTTCTCTGTACTACCCCATTATTTTGAAGAAACTGCACATGTATTCGATGTTAGTATCTGAAAAAGCTATTATAATGAGATGTTATGTGATGTATACCTTATTATGTGCTCCAGAAGTCTCTACAGCAAGGTTATTGCAAGACTGTGTTGAGACTGGTCGAGAAACCCAAAGGCAACAACAAAACCGAACACCACAACACAGACTTTACCCCAGCCAGGCACCAGACAGAGGTGAGTCAGTAAGAACCAAATAAATATCTGATCTGGTGGGTAATTATACAGAACTGACCTGATGAACATTGTAACTGTTTTCTAGCTTTTGATGCTAATTGGAACAACCTTGACAGAAACACTGAAAGCAGTAGCCTAACCAGAGATTGGTTACAGAATGCGCAGAACCCTCAGAAGACTGAGGCTCACACACAACAGACTCAACATCAATTTAAATCACAAACAGGACTATCAACAGACTCTGACAGTAGAAACACTGCCATTCTCTGTCCTGAAAATAGATCGGAAACACCTACGACAGGTGAGAAGTCCTGTAATTTCACGATAGCAGTCCCTTAAAAATGCTTCATATGATCTTGTCATTTGCTCCTAATTAGCAGCTACTTTAATATGAATGAATTTATGCACTGTGCCAGAATTTGTATATTTTCACTGTATTTCAGATTCCACAAACTCACTTGCATTAGAAACTCAGGAGTCAGATTCTAAGGGTTTTCATCAAGTAGCAACTGCACAGCCCTTTCCTTGGTTGATCAGAATTAAACAGGAAAAAGCAGATTGCGGTGAGGGTAACAAAATCAATTTTTAGGTTTTTGTGTTTGAACAAATGTAATTTCTTCATTGTATTGTTTTCATAGACGTCAAGTATTGTGTCAGATATTATTTAAAATATTGTGTGCTTGATTCTCTTAGTTTCTCAGGGCACATGCAGCTTTGAACTTGAGACTGCTCCCTGTTCCAGAGAAACTACAGGTGAAGCTACACAGAACAGTACAACTGCGTCAGACCTGTTTTATATTACAAAACAAATTGGTCTTTGTGCATTCCATTGAGAATATTACTTTTTTTTGCGGATGATGTATAAATGAATATTACAAACTGAATATTTTATTACACAGCGACTTCTTTCAAGCATACAGATGATCTAAAGGAGTATGTAAACAACAAAACTGCTAGAGTGTCAGATGCTGTGGTTGGTAAGTATCCCTGTGTTTACATTCTATGTATATGAATTACTACCAGTCTTTTTCTGTTTCTCTAATGTGTGTCTCTATCACAGGTCTTAGCTCAATCATTGAGTGCCGAAGTAAAGGTCAGGCTCCACTGTACTTGTGTGTGTCCTGTTCCAGCAAACTCAGCCACAACCTCGTAATTGAACACCTACTGAAGCCTGGCCACAGAGATAGCTACCTGGTGAGTCTCCTTGAATTCCACTGATGTTTCAAATATTCTGTATAATTTAATGGTTAAACTGTTAGCAAAGTTAGAGTGATCTGATGTGAAATACTGTGTTCTAGGGAAAGATACAGAGTCAGAATTGTTCACAGTACTGAAGACCCAAAGCCTTAACTTTCTATGAGAGAGCTGTTTGATGCTGCCTTATGTCTGAGATATTGTTTTACAATAGTTTTGAGAATGTTTTGGACATATTTTAAAAATCAGTTTTTGGCAGAGAGATATAAGAAAATGGTCTCCAAAGAAAAGATTGAGACCCATTTTACCATTTATCAAAATTATATATAAAAGCTCAGAATACATTAGGGGTGTAACGGTACAGAAAGGGAACGGTTCAGTTCACACTATAGTTCTGACATCACGGTTCGGTACAGTTACGATACAGCGAAGTTAAATAACAAATTCTAAAGTATGAGGCTTGGTTTGTTTTTGTTTATTTTAAATAAACATCAGTGTATTAACCAGTAAACACCCACTCTTGCTTATATTTTCATGAATGGATTACAAAAAACAACTGAAACATCTTGTGTTATTAATAGAAATTAGTAAT
>JBBIGA010117678.1:0-10275 GCA_037576975.1 Alestes dentex | reverse complement strand
CCGAGCGCTCGGCCTCCACGGCCGCCGCCAGCTCCAGGCCCGCGTGGCCCAGGGCCGCCTGCAGGGCGGCCGCCAGCAGCCACGGCCACAGCCCGGCCAGCCGCCGCCCGGAGACCCTCATTGGCCCCACTGCATAATAATGCACGGACCACACGGTGAACAGCGGGCTCCACACGGCTCTCCTGAGGAGGGAAGGGAAGGGGAAGGGGAAGTGGACAGGAGGTGTGGAGGGGGTCTCTCTTTAAGGGGGGGATTGTCCTTTAGGAAACAAGGCTGACCCTACTGCTGTGGCCTGGCATGGTCCAGAAAGGTGGAGAAAGCAGAGAACAATCCTGGCTCGCATTGGAGCTCGAGAAAGACGGGGATCATTGTTAAGGTTGAAGTTAGAGAAGAAACAAAAAAAAAATCTCACTTCATGTCACATGCAGAAGTCGTCACAGGGGCGCATTAAGGCTAATTAAACACTAATTAGCCCGTGTCACTCACAGGGGAGGCCAAGCACAGAGTGCATGGAGCAGAAGAGAGCATAGACGCTGCTCTTAAAGTGTGCATTGATCCAAAGTGGTGGAGAGATCACTCCGCTTTGGCTTGAACTGACCAACCAAACCTGGTGTGAACTTCTCTGATCCTGCAGGACCTCCAGACCAGCTCCAGAGTGGCAGCCACTGGACTGGACTGCAGCTCTGCACCTCTCCCCTCCTCTCAGAGCGTCCCAAAGCAAACTCCTAGGGGTCAGCTTGGCATAACAGATCCATTCCTCAGGGTGGGTTTGTGTGTGTGTATCCGCTTGGAATCCAAAATGGAACAGGTTGTCGTGGTAGATCCTCCTTTCCAGCTGGGATTTATCTGTAGACCTTCCAAGGGTTTTTTTTTTTTTTTTTTTTGTTAATTCCAAATGAACAGGGAGCGTGAAAGTCCTTCAGTACTGAACCTAGAGACTTGTTGAGCGTTGCAGTCTGGCTGATCTTTGTGGGGAGAAGAAAAAAGCCTCCTGAAGCACAGAAAAGGCACCGGAGCCTTGCAGAAGAATAAGAAGTTTGGATCAGAGAGTGAAAGTTGCAGTTTTCGTCTACTTTTGCAGCTGGACGGGCAGGTCAACAGCGATCACGTGTAGCCCAGCAGTGATCGGAGCTCCTCGCAGGCGTGTGGACCATCATGTGAAACCTGTTCGCAGCTCGAGAACTTCCAGAAACGCGATTCCCATCTCCTCCCAGCGGAGGTCCCGAGATCAGGAGCTCTTTCGAGGCGCAGGCAGAAGTTCCGTGGGCTCAGAGACAAAAGCAGAGGTCCAGAAAGAGCGGTTTAACTGCTGAGATGAGAGAGCGTGGTTGAGAGGGACGACCGTTGTTTTGGGAAGAAGTTGGAGAATGTCTCAGCGGGCTGGGAGCGCAGAAAGCCCTGCCGCCTGTCCCTCCCTGGGGAGCTCATGGAGCGCCTACCTGCGGGCTGAGCGCTGCTGAGGGTGGAGCAGAGACTCTCCGCCATGCTGAGACACAGGGCTCGGGGCCTGGCGCTCTCTAGTGGGCGCACATTTACATGAGTACCCAGATACACTACGTGGACAGAAGTATTGGGACACACCTGTTTTCCAGGGTTTGAGCCAGAGGATGTTGTTAGCTATTAAGCTCTACTGGGGCACAGCTCCCCCCCTCCTCCCTCCATAACCCATATAATTATTATTATTTTTTTAAGTCTGCTGCATCGGTAGTATGTGCTATACCAGCTTCCCAGGCTTAGCTCGTTAGTATTGCAACTACGGATGAAGTTAAAAAACGTACAGATTCATAACTAATGCATAAAACACATTTGAACATTCTCAACATGTTTTATGGCAGAAATGGCATACCTACGTTTTATGGCAGAAATTGCACACACCAAGACATTTTGGACGACACCATGCTTCCAGCTTCGTGGACACAGTTTAGGGAAGAACCTTTTCTATTCCAGCAGGACTGTGCCTCAGTACACAAAGCAAGCTCCATAAAGACATGGTTGGATGAGTTCGGTGTGGCCCACACAGCCCTGACCTCAGCCCCATCCAACACCTATGTGATGAACTGGAACGGAGATTGCGAGCCAGGCCTTCTCATCCAACATCAGTATACCTGATCTCATAAATGCTCTACAGAATGAATGGGCACAAATTCCCCTCAGAAACTCCAGAAGAGTGGAAGCTTTTATAGCTTCAAAGCAAGGACCAACACCATATTACAGTCTTATGCATTTGAATGCAATGTCAATAAAGTCTCTGTGGGTGTAAGGGCCAACCGTCCCAATATTTTTGTCCATGTACTGTAATTTAAAAAATTAAGAATTTAAAGTCCTGTCAGTGCACACTTTGAATTCAGTACTGAATATGATATCTCATATCATTCTCATATGCAATAAGCTTTGTATTACCACATACAGGTGTTTTTGGTGGTCAGAATTACAAGGTTCCTGTTTTTTTTTTTTTCCCACAGGATCACTGTTGGCTGGATTTATTTAACTGGCAGGCTGTTCCTGATGCGGCAGTGACAACGGCACTATTTGAAAAAATAAAATAAAATAAAAAATTACAGCCTAACACACAATGACATACCACTACTGGTATCACTGTTTTGCTGTAAATGGTCCACAAGCCAAATCCGCTATATGGTGGATCCTGTACTTTTTGTGATTCTTCTGTGTAATAAGGGTTTTATTATCAATAAGTGGTGGCCAGAATTTCATGGTTCCTTCATAGGGTGCTGGACTATATGCCAGAGATCATTATCTCTGCAAGACCGTAATCCAGTTTAGAGCACATCCAGTTTAACTCTTTGGTTAATGACCAGGGTAATCAGTGTGTTAGCACAGGGAATTTACCAAACTGCGCTGGACTTTGATTCTCTCGGAACTGAATTAACTCTCAATGACCGACATGGCGTGGACAAATGTATTGGGGCACACCTGTTTTTTGTCCTTCCAAGAAGAGTGGAAGCTGTTATAGCTGTGAAGGGGGACCAACTCCATTTTAAATCTATTTATTTTAGTGCAATACCATTAAAGCCTATATTGGTGTAATGATCAGGTGTCCCAATACTTTTGTTCACACAGTGTACCACTTTTCGTTTCACTGGTATTGGTATTGTTATCACAGAGTATGATGGCAAGAACAAAGAGCATATGTCCTCAAGCCATAATCAGGACATGACACCACATCTTTACATGTTCTTAACACAAATTGAACTCTCTGCCTCACTGTATTACACCTGCTGTCAGTTTATGTTTATACCCAGCACATTTTGCACACTGCATAGATCTTGCTTCTGTTTGTAAGGTTGTAATACTTCTTTGTTCGGAATATGCCTTTTTTTCCTGTATATTTTTATTACCTTAACATTTCCACATTTCTTTTTAATTGAATTAAATTATTTGATAACTTAAGGGTCGCCTCAGGGGCTCATTTCAGTTGTATGTGACAAATAATGAATCTTGAATCTTGAACGCGTTGGAGTGAGAATGGTCCGCATGTCAAATCAGCTCAATGGAGATCCTATATTGGTCCTTTTCCTTTAACTGACATGACAGAAGGTGGCCCACCCCATTACAGAGTGTAAAATTGTGCAGCAACGGATAAAAATATACCTGTGAAAGGTATTAGCTAGTGCATCAAGTGTACTGACAACTCCATGTATTTATTAGTGGTCCCAGTTTGCCCCCTGCAGTTTTAAATAAGAAATTACACCTAGTTGTTCAACTAAATGCTCCAATTTTGACTGTAGATTTGTACATTTTATTAAAATACAAAATCAAGTAAAATATTACTTCTCATGTAAATCGACCTAAAATGTTAAAATCTCACTCCTTTAAAAACATTTTAGGTTCAAATATAGTATAGATTAGTTAGTGAGAATAGGAAAGATAGATAGAGAACATGGAATGTGATAAACATTGTTTAAAACTATGCTTATGAAGATATGTGTTAATTGTTAATTTACACAGTCCCTGAATAATGAATTGCCTTTTGTGTACTTCTAACAAACCAGTACGTAATAAAAATAAGTATATACTGTATGCTAATTATATATATATATATAAAATAGGTAATATTTGTGTGTGTGTGTGTGTGTGTGTGTGTGTAGCAGTAGCGGTGGTCTGAGAAAAAGAACAATTTAGACAAGAATAGACCATAGACTTACAGCTTCAAATCCATCACATATTTCATTAATTTCTGATTAGTCTAATGTATTACTCAGAAAAAGGAGTTTAACGCTCGTTGCTGATAACAGCTCCCTACATCGATTGGTTTTAAATGATCATTGATAATAATCTTTTACACTGACCGCTTTTAAATAATTTCCAAACTCTTAATTTAATTACACATATGATTCAGGTCGAGCCATCATAATCATATGTGAGAATCAGGCGAAAAAGACCAGAGCTGCAATAAAGAGCAAACCCAATAAAGGATCATTTAATAACATTTAATAGTTCAGCACCACCACTGCAAGGCCTGTCACGATTATTATATGATGCTGTTACCCGAACACAACTATTACTAATGCCACAACAACAACAACTGTGTTTTTTTCCTCCATTGAGTTCAGACAGCACAAAAAGCACATTTATTGACATAAGTAACAGGTCTTAGAAAATGGACATACATATTTCGAGGGTAGGGGTGTGCGGTGTTTGTATATCTGAGCTCAAAATGTGTCTGTTCTCATTTGGGAACTACTGACAGCTAGGAAGCAAGATTTAAACAGCCAGTCTGGCCACTTCAGGCTTGTACTTTGGTAGCTGCAGGTGTTGAACAAGGAAAAAATTTGCTGTTACAATCTGACCCCTTAAATCTTCATCAAATAATAACCTAGATATGATCCTATGATATAATAAGGCTTCATTGATTGGTGTGATTTTTCGGACTCTCCACACTTAGGTTTACACTTACGGCATTTGGCAGATGCTCTTATCCAGCGCGACGTATATCAGTGCTTAAGTAGTCTACGTCTTTTCTTCATACCTGTAAAGCTAAACTAAAATCAGCGCCTGCTTTTTACCACGTTACTGCCAGCTAAGTTACACACCTTAACAAACCCTGTCAAAAGAAAAAAGTCAGCGGTTAATACACATGTAAGGAAAAACAGTTAAGAGGGTGAGGACCCGAGGTTTTTTTAAATATAAAGAAAATTATGTAAAGAAAATGAAGAGATAAGAAGAGATGAACGAGAGGACTGGTTAGTCACCAAGGTGCTCCTTGCAGAGGGGGGTCTCCAGATGACGCTTGAAGACAGTGAGGATCTCTGCGGATCTCATAGCAAGAGGGAGTTCGTTCCACCACTGGGGGGTCATGACTGAAAAGAGTCTTGATGCATGTCTTCTTCTTCTTTTGAGTAATGAAGGTTCAAGACGAGCAGTGCTTGAAGCTCTGAGAGGACGAGAAGTGGCGCTGCTTGGTCAGAGCTGATAAGTAAGGAGGTGCCAGTCCGTTCTTGGCCTTGAAGGTGAGTGTTAAGGTTTTAAACTTAATGCGAGCAGCCACAGGGAGCCAGTGAAGGGAGCCACTTACACCGGTCTGCTTTAGTAATGATATTAGTGATCACAATGATGAAGTTACGATGTTTGGTTGGAAAGGTACTTTATTTCCATCAACCTCCAAAAGATGGACGTATTTTTGAACAAGTCGCTTTCTACAAATGCCTAGGTAGTATGCAGTATGCTTTGCTGATGCAGCATTTAAGGAAGTTTTAACAATCTGCTGCAGGCTCTTAATGCCTGCAGCAGTGGCACTGCTGTACCAGACAGAGATGCAGTTGGTCAGGAGGCTCTCTGTGGTGCCCCTGTAGAACAATATGAGGGTAGAGGTAGGGAGTTTTGCACGATTTAGTCATCTTAAGAAGACACTGCTGTGCCTGTTTGGTGACAAAGGTGGTGCTGGTGGTCCAGGTGAAGTCGTCTGAGGTGCGCACTCCCAGAAACCTGGTGTTCCTTACTGTCTCTACCATGGAGGCACGGAGAGTGGATTCATTTCACTGGCAGGCTGTTCCTAATCCAGCACTGACACTGTTTGAAGTGAAAGAAAGAAAAACAGCAAATTCCAGTGTAACACACAATGACATTACACTACTGGTAGTGTTGTTGTGCTTGAAATGGTCCACAAGACAAATCCAGTATATGCTAGTCCCACATTGGTCCTTTTTCTTTAACTGACTTGATAGCTGTTAAACTGTGCAGTGACAAAGCACCTTTATGTAATACTGTAATCTAACTAATAAACTGCAAACTTTATGGATTTCTAAGTGGTCTCAGTTTGCCCCCAGCAGTTTTAAGCATGCAATTACAAATAGTTAAACTGAATACAACAAACCCCTCCACTAATCTGAACTGTCTATTGTTATTCAAATACCAAATCAAATACCTTTTTTTCATTACTTCTCATGTAAGTCAGGTTCAGATTCCCTCTAACCCCTATCAGAGAATTTTAATTATCTTTAAAAGGTATGGTACACGTTTTTAAAATTATGTTCATGAAGACCTAAGTATTCATTTACAGTCACAGAATAGTTAAGTCTTATTACTGTACTTCTAATAAACCCGTAGGTATATACAATATCATTTCGTGTTTTTTTTTTTGGCATTTATTAAAATCCACAATCAAATAAAATGTGTATACATTACATCTCATAAAAACAGCCACACAAATCAGATACTTTTTAAAAAATTACAGAAATTTTTTAAATAAATATTAGCTTTTAAAATCTGCCTGTTAGTTTTTTTAAATATGCTTCTTTGTTTGCAAAGACACAAACATTAATTTACAGCTACATAAATGTCCAATAAACTACTATCAGCAATAAGAAAGAAAATTATAGTTACACACAAATATTCACTTAAAATAAACATTGCTTATAGACATCCATTTGGATGCCACAATACAGTCTATTGAACCAAAATAATTTGGGAAACAGAAACAAGGTGACTGCTAGATAGTATATAATATGTGGTGTCCTTTAAAGCTTCTCCTGACATGAGCTGTTATTCTGCACTGTAATGAAGAGTCTGGGGTTCTCTCTTTGGTTCCTTCCTCAGAGGGATCAGTAGTAGCAGTGCTCTGAGTAAAGGAACAATTAAAATCCTCAAGAAGAGACAATATACACACAGTTTCAAATCCATCCCATCACATACAGCTTTGTCCAACAATATTCTTATAGGCTGCTTCAATTACTGCATCTTTAGCTCTCAGTGTGTGACAGTTACTGTTCCTACCTATCATCAAAGATTCCATCGACGCTTCCTGAACTGCTCCTGATTTACTGGATCCCTGCTGTAAGCCTCTGTCACCCCCTGTTACGTAAGGAAATGTGTTCAGGAACATAAAACAAAACAATCGTGCTAAAATATCAGGGAATTCCACCAACGCATTGTCACCTGGTGCAAAAAATCCAGGCAGGCACCATGGGTGATGACGTTGTATGAAGGTGTTCGTGTATGGCGAGTCTGCTGGGAAATGGCAGAACGAGAAAGGAACACCCTTGTCAGTGCAGAAAGCCCTGTGTGGTAAAGATGTTTGGTCGTAGTTCTGCATCTGCCGAGAGCCGCTGGAGCGATACGGGTAAGGAGTATAGTTCATCCGTCCTCGCTGGGTCTGTCCAGCCAACGCTGAGCCTGATGACAGAAACAGAAGTCATGTGAGGCTACAAAGCTGTGCTAAACTGGGAGCTATCACTGAAAGAGAAGCAACACTAAAGTTTTACTACAATCACACCTACAGCTCACACTTTTTACAGCATTTTTAGTTCTAAATGGGAGTTGAGTCTGTATTCTGGTAGTATTTAACAATAAACGAAGAAAAAAGTGAACTAACCTCAGCTATTACACTCACTTGTGTCCTATACATATGAATGGTGTCCTGGTCTTATTACACATACCCTGTGTGTGTGCTTTTCTGTTTTTTGTTGCTTTATTTACAGGGAGATTGCTCATGAATGAGTTTTTCAATGCTATAGTACACCTAACTTCACTTCATCCTCTTTATCATACTCTTTTTATTATTTCTAATATTATTCTTGTATTATTAAGTGATTGGATATCAATATTGACATTCAATTGAGTCTGGATTCAACAGGCAAAAGGACAAAGAAAAGATGTTCTGTGTTCCTCCGCTAGAGGCCACCATTGTTTAAGTTTGGTATGTAGGACTTTTCAGTTAAACGATTATGGGGTTTGGTTGGTTCTGGGTTTTGGTTTGTTTAGTACATACAAGCCTTTGTTTTGTGTATTGGGGTCGGTCCACCGTCTTTTTGGGGACAGGTTTCAGTTGGGAATTTTGTTTGCTTGTAGGCCCTTGTGTCGTTTTGCTTTGGTTTATGCTTACAAAGTATAAAAGTATGGACATCTGCACCCGCGCCTTATTCCTGTGGTCCCCCGACATAACAGTTTTCACAGACAAACTTCATACTATTTGCTAAACATGAACAAATTTAGAAAATGATGCCTGCAACTCATCCCAAAAATAGCTGCCTGCTATATAAAGTGTCAAGTGAATTACCAAATTACACATCTTAGCTTTTTATTGTATTTTTAGAAAGTGTCCCAACTCATAATGGGGGTTGTCTTTAAAACAGGCCACTCTACCCTCCCCTGACGTCAAGGCAAGACCTGTGAGAGGCCTGAACACACAACTGACCTTTATTCTCAATTGTAGAGATTTCTTCTTTAGAAAGTGTCTGAGCTTTTTTTGGAAATGGGGTGTGTCACAGTATTTGGCAGTGCATTCATTTATAAAATCAAGAAAGGAGTGGATGTTTTTTCCGCTCCAAAGTGTCGCAACCTAGTTTTAACCACAAACAGGGGCAAAATCATTCGCATACACAGGTATGCCACTTCTGCCATTTGAACATTCTCAACATGTTTTATATCTTCATACATGAATGAATAAGTCTGTATGTTTCACCTTTACTCGTAGTTGCTTCAGTAGGAGTATGGAAGTGGCAATAATAACGAGCTAAGCAGGGGAATCTGGTATAGCACATACTACAGACGCAGCGGACTTCCGAAAAAAAAATGATATGAGCATGGGCGCCGGAACAATTATAGCCCCCCACTCTTTAAAATCATTCGTTTATTCCCCCCACTTGTCCCCCTCACCCGGACAACAGACTCTGTTCGTGCGCACCAATCCTTGCAACCCCCCCAAAAAGGACAGAGACATTGCACGCGTGCAGCAACCCCCCCCACACACACACACACACAAAATGACTGAGGCTTTGCACCCCCCACTCCATGTGTCCCCACCCACATTAAAAATGCTTCCAGCGACCCTGGATATGAGTAATGGAGGATGGGGGGGGCTGTGTTCCAATAGAGCTTCAGGTCTAGCAACACCCCTGCACTCCACCCAGCTCTGATGTCAAGGCATGATCAGTAATAAGCCTGACCACACAACTGACCTTTCTTCACAGCTGGAGAGTTTTCTTCAGGCGAATTTGGGGCCTCTGTCTTTCCCTTGTTGGACTTGGTCCGTCTCCTTAAATTGGCCAGCAGCTGAGGCTGGTCCCTCTTGAAGTTGGGGTTGTGGTAATGGATGCTACCTGAGATTGGCTCTCCGAAGTCATCCTGGCCTCTTATCAGTTTCCTGAAACCATAAAGGTTGAGCTGACGTACGAAGCTGGAGAAGCTGTCTGTTTTGAAAATCTTTGGTGAGGTTTTAAGCAGCTCCGCCTCAAACAGCTGCTGATGGATTATCACTGCATCACCATGCGCGTCCCAGTAGATGGAGAGCTTCTGGGGGTCGTTCACCAAACACCACAGCTTGGCAGGGAAATAGTTGGGGTTGATCCTGAGGGTGAGGAGAGCCTCGTCTGTCTCCATACCAGCTGCAAAACTGTCCGAAATACAAGGGCACAAAGTACAAGGGGACATCTACATGTCAGGCAGCTTTAACTTGCCCTTGTAAATACAAAATATACACATAAAGAAATGTAAATAGTTTGTGTGTTTAGTCTTCATTTTGAAAGCAAAGTCATTAAGGGGTTGTTAATAAGATGTAAATTCTAAATTAAATGTACTGTATATATGTATACGAAACAGTTATTGAAACAAATTATCTTTACAAAAAATGTAGCATTTGTAGCAGAAAAGCATTATATATACAAAAATGTATAAAAATGTAGCACGTGTGTGAGAAAGAGTGAGAGAACAGAGAGAGAGAGTGAGAGAGAGAGAGAGAGAGAGAGAGAGAGAGAGAGAGAGAGAGAGAGAGAGATTTCTTCTCTTTTTATCCTCTTTCTCTATATCCCCCTTAATCCCTAT
>JBBIGA010117677.1:0-10275 GCA_037576975.1 Alestes dentex | reverse complement strand
TAACACAAATACCCTCAAAAACTGTTTGAGTGCCAAGTAAACTTTGCGAATGGCACGGCAGACAGCACTTTTCGCCATGTTCTCCGCGTCTCCAACGGTGTAAAGGAAAGTGCCACTCGCAAAGAACCTCAGGGCAATACACACAGTTTGTGCGGTTGTTAACGCTCGACTCCGGTGAGTTGAACATTTCACATGGGGGTATAACAAAGACATTATATAAATGATACCCTCACAAGAAAAGCGGTATCTCTCAAGAAGTATATTGTCATGCTGCGCCAAAGGATCCTGTCTATCACGCAAAACACGAGGAATCTGAAAAACTCTGCGAATAATCCTCGCACCTTCGATAACCGGTTGCTCTCTCATAAACGGACAAGACATGGCTGCAACAGATTTGAGAAAATTACCTCCACTTATATAGACGCAATCGGGGGATAGAATGTGACATATTATTAGACACACACGGCGATTAACACACGAATGATGACCACAGCCACACACACATGTATACATATACTGTATGTATGTTTAAATACATCCATCCATATATATATATGCAAGATACTTTTCTTTTCCCACGTGAGTCAGTCCGCGTCAGTCGTGCTCTTTAACCAATCAGATGTGACCTCGCCATTTCAACCAATCATAACCCGCCAGGAGCACAGCCTAAATCCTGTTTACATGAAATAAACGTTTAAGCTTATGGACCTGTTGCTACGACAGCAAGTCCGAGATGCGCATCGAAGAATGAGACAATCCAAGATCAGGACAAATCCACAACAATCAAATCCAGCTAACTGAGTTAGCAACGTACGAAGAACGGACCCCTGGGGGATATTCCACAAAACTGGATTAAGGGAAATTCTGACTTACTTTCCCTTACTTTCGCTTGAAATAAGCCAGACTTTACCTTAATCCTGTTTCATTGAATACCCCCCTGATCTGGCAAAATGACTCACGGTGACCCAAAATTCAAAGTTGAGGTTTTGGTATCATTGAAAAGATGAGAAAATAAGCTTTAAAATGATATCTTGGTCAGATTTTACAAAGATTGAATGGATACCATTTTGCTTTAGAGCCTTTGAGAGAGAGGGTGGCAAATGTCAGAGAGAGAGAGAGAGAGAGAGAGAGAGAGAGAGAGAGAGAGAGAGAGTGTGTGTGTGTGTGTGAGAGAGAGAGAGAGAGACGGCTGCCAGCTAGCTTTGCTGTACGAATAGAATGTTGGTAAACCTCCATCCTGAAAGCCTAACAGACGTGTTAGTGAGTGAAACTGGCACCCTAGGATTCTAGCTCACTCGCTAGCACGCTGGACGCCGAGGCGCAGGTTCGAGCCCAGGCATTTGCAGGGCTGGACCTTGCAGGATGAGACGAGTTACACTGATGCCATGACCCGGCTGGGAGTGAGGTTTAGGGGGGTGAGTGTAACGGATGGCAGCTAGCTTAGCTGTGCGAGTAGACCATTGGTAAACCTCCCTCCCAAAAGCCTCACAGATGTGCTTGTGAGTGAAACTGGCACACTAAGGTTTTCGCTTACTCGCTGGCGTGCTGGACTCCCAGTCTATGATGCTGCTGAGTCGCAGGTTTGAGCCTGGGCGTGTGCAGGGCTGGACCGTGCAGGACAACATGGGTTACATGGTGAGAAGGTTTAAGTACAAAACTGAACCAACCACCTACCATATAAATCACAACATTTAAATATCAGGGCTGAAAAAAGGAAGTTTGAAAAATGGACAAAAACAAACGTTAAGGGAGGAATTATCTATAGATCTCACAAAGCAGTACGAAAGATATCAACCAATCACTTTCTGCTAAATTTTTCTAAAGCGTTGTTCTCTACTGTTATACAACATCCATACTGATGGCACTGTTCCCCGACAGTTTGTTTCTTCCCAACAGTACTAAACTGTCTCCATAATAGGCACACCCCCAACTTATCCACTCAGCAATTTGTATAAGGGAAACACACCCCATCCCACTTGAGACACCAGACAGAAGCAAGAGGGCTGGTTGTATCACACACTTTACTCTGCTCTGGAGTCACACACCTCCACAACAAATGGCTTGGCAGAGTCCAGGTGAACGAGGACAGGTGCAGACATGAACAGTGAACATAACTTGTGATTTTTAACGGCTGGGATAACGCTTCAGCACACACACCCAGCTGGACAGCAAAAGAATGGTCAATAAAATTGCCAGCCGCTCCTGAATCCACAAAAGCGGTGACACTGACCCATTTGTGGCTAAGCTGGATGTGTGCTTGAACCGTAAATCAGGAATGGTCGGGGTCATGGAGGCGGAGATGGTGGTTCCAGGTGAAATCCTCCTCTTTTTCACTTGGTCCATTTCCCGGTCAGACCAAGGATGGTCCGGAGAAGCACAGTAAGCACAGAGCCCTTCGCGGTAACATCGGTCTCGCTCCACCGGGTTCAAGGAAGCGCGCCCTGAGTGGGCATGGATTCACCGGCTCCTGAGTGGGCATCTGACGGAGGTGGAGGGTCCAGAGAACTGACAGGTGGAAGGCGAGGCGCAGTTAGAGGCGTTGGCGGCAGGACAAGAGAGGCAGGCTTAGGGCGAGAGCTCATGTGCTGATCTATGCGCATGCAAAGTTGTATAATGCCCTCCAAGTTATCAGGAAGCTCTCGTCCAACCAGTTGATCTTTAATTTGGGGGGCCAACCCCTCGTAAAAGGCTATCCGGAGTGCGGATTCGCCCCACTCCGTCTGCACAGCGAGGGTATGAAATTCTGTGGTGTATTTGCTTACCGGACGGTCTCCCTGCCACAGATGGTACAGCCGAGAGGACACCTTCACATCACTGTCAGGATGTTGAAAGGCATCCTTGAGTTTAGTGAAACTTCAGTAACTAACAGTTGTCGGAGTCCGTCTGCAAGACTGCCGCAGCCCACTCGGCTGCCTGCCCCGTGAGCTAACAGGAGTTCTAGCGATAGTTCCAAGGTCCACTCGTGCTCCTGCTCAGTGGAGATGACTCCTGTGGAGATTTCCCTCATGCCTGTGACACACATACACAAAAGGAGAGACAGAGTGAGGCCCACAGTCGCTGGCTGGCCACCGCTTCACTTGGGTGAATGGGTTAAATGCAAAGAAGAATTTAACACTGTTCACTTTGTGAGCTGTGGTGTGTTCATGTGTAATAAAAATAGCCACTTTACTTACCTACAAAATGTAACGACATTCTGTACAATAACCATTCAGTAACATGTAAAACTACAAGGCAATTTCTGAAGAAACTGCATGATTGCTGTGTGCTTAAAAAAAAAAAAAAAAAAAAAGTATAAATATATATATATACAAAGATATAAATCCTGCTACAGGCATTTTTTATTTCACTGTTATATCAAATATCAAAATGACCCCAAGTGGTTCTCAGGGACCAGTGCCAGTCACTACCCTCAATGAACCATTGTTGAAAAATGAATCAGCCATCAGAAGATGGTAAATTATTGATAAATTGAATGGCAATAATTTAGTTAACACACTCCAATAATCATTTGACTGTATGAGAAACATGAATGATATAAGTAGGATGTCATGGTGGGTAGTGTGAATGCGGACACACGAGCAGGACTCCCAACTTAAATAGATATGGTTTCTTTAATGAACAAACGTCAGAGTTTAGTTCTTCAAAACAGAAAATCACGAACTGTAGAAACTGAAATATCAAGACTTAACTTTAGTCTGGCGCTGTAAGATTCAACTGACATACAAAGACTTAACTTTAGTCTTAGACTGTAAGATTCATCGGGCTGGGAGGCTGGGAACCCCTTTGCCAAGCTAACAGGAGTTCTAGCGATAGTTCCAAGGTCCACTCGTGCTCCTGCTCAGTGGAGATGACTCCTGTGGAGATTTCCCTCACTCACGCCTGTGACACACGTATACACAAAAGGAGAGACAGAGTGAGGCCCACAGTCTTTTCTCCTGATGGAGATCGGGGCTGGGGAGTCACGCTGTTTTTCATAGGCAGGGGAGGATTTCAATTCTCGTAGCAGGCTGGAACACAATTGTTACTTTCTTTGTTTTACTCACAAGCACCCTTTACTGGGACGGAGCACGAGTCCAGAACTTCATTCCCAGCCTCAAACGCCCGAGCTTCAAAGGCTCACAAAAGGAGCTTGATGACCACACAACGAGTCCTAGGATCGACGGGCTTATAACCACAGAACACGTCTCAGAAACAGCCAATCACACAACGCAGACGCTAACACAAGTAATTCAAGTCAGTTAAACTAAACATAAGACAGGTGGACTTGTCATCAGGTACCTAGCAACTCAGCTAACCAGTTAACTAAGCTTAGGTGTGTCTCTGAGCTGACTAGGCACCTGACGACACACATACCTCTGACGTGTCCAGGGCTATGACCTAGTACTCAGGGGTGGGGCTGCGTTGGGGGCGTAACCGAGGGGAACCAGACATGACCTAGGACAGCATTGTTATTATCCATATTTCCTCAAAAAGATAACACTTTATACAAAACAGAAAAACTACGTATAAATTGCTAACAGCTTTTGTATAACACAGCACAGTAAAAACAGTCTGCTACGTTTAGCAGCAAATTTTTAGTTATTGCCCCTTAAACTTCTGACTGAAGTGACCAACCACTACCACTGGCTGGAATATCAGGGTTTGCAGAAACAGAAGAAGTTAATGCAAATTGAGTGCTGCTGTGCTGTTACTACTGTAATGTCCTGCAGAACAAAATAATGTTCAACACAATAGTATAAGCAGGGATCTCAAAAATGATTTCATTGTAAGCAACATCATGAAGACAATCATTTTCTGCCCCTCAAGCTCCAAATCACACTCCATGGTCCAAAAGATAGTGTCAGCCATTCTGACTGATTCCCTGCCCTGTTGTTGGAAAAGGGAAACAAGAAGCCATTTGAGAAAACCATCATACAAGACAGTGAGTTTCCTCCCTGCCAATTCTTTACTAATTCAACTTTCGATTGCTCCCGATTGCTGGCACTTATCTCCACCCATTCCATCCTGCCTGCACTCTCTTCAACTCTCCTTCTCCTTTTCCTCCTTTTCATTCTGTCTTAGTCCTACTGGCCCTCATTCCTCTCCTTTCCATCGCATACCAGGGTCTCCTAAGTCTGCTCTCTAGTTTCTCCACAGTTCAAAATGTCATCTGCATCATAGTTCACAGGCACTCCTTTCTGATCTTGTCTGTCAACCTGTCCATCACCATACAAACAAGGAAGGGCTCAGAGCTGATCCTTGTTGTAAACCCCACTCCACCTTGAATGCATCAGTCAGTCTGCCACTTCTGACCTCCTCATACAATAGCACAACTCCTCTCTAGGCACCCTGTCATATGCTTTCTCCAAATCCACAAAGACACAGTGCAGCACTTTCTGACCTTCTCTATACTTGTCCATCAGCACCTTCAGAGCAATCATTGATCTTCGCATCTCTTCTTAACCTAGCTTCCACACCTCTTTCCCGTAGCCTCATGCTGTGGCTGATCAATTTTATCCCTCTGTAGTTACTCCTCTGCACATTACCCTTAATCTTGAAAATTGGTACCAGTACACTTCTTCTTCACTCCACAGGCATTCTTTCACTCCTCAAGATTCCGGTAAACAAGCTGGTCAAAAACTCCACTGCCATCTTTCCTAAACACCTCCAAGCCTCCACAGTTATGTCATCTGGACCAGCAGTCTTTCCATTCCATTCTTTCCATATGTCCCTTTCATCTGATCTCCTGCACGCACAATATATCATCATTCCTTCTCTCCCTTTACCTGTCATGCTTCCAGCATTCAAAGTTCCCACCCTCACTTCTACTCTCCTCTTGCATCTGGACATGCCTTCCCCCCTTCTACTTCTTCCCAATTTCCAGTATCACCCTAATGACTAACAGTACTGGTGCTGGTCATTGTTCATATGGGCCTCGACCGATTATGTATGGGAAATTTGTCAAAGTTTTACACCAGATGCCCTTCCCTACATTACCCTCCCCATTTACCTGGGCTTGGGACCTCCACAGAGGTATGCTACCTTTAAGTGAGTTCAGTACATTGACATTGTCTCTTTATTTTTGAGACTGGCTTTAAGGTAAAAAATTCCCTTTTTGAGAAAGTCTTGCATTAGTATTTTTATTGCACAAAACAACATTGTTTGAATATAAAATCAGTTCAAACAGACTAACAAGGTTTCAGTATAAAACCAGTTAAAATGTAGCTGAAGATGATGGCTTTAGATGATGGTTGAATAAATACTGACAACTAATATTGTTTTAGTATTAAATCAACTAAAAAGCAGCTGTAGCTGGACTTTTTAGATGATGGTTGAGTCAGTGTTGATTTAGTGTCAGTTTCGGTTTATAAACTGACAATGATTCAGCATAAAACATAACGAGTGCTTTGAGCATGGTTTCAACATCGGGCATTAATGTAAATTCAGTACTTTTTCCTGATGATCTTTTTATCTTTTTATGAGACTTTTTATGGTAACTTGTAATTTTCTCTATAATATAATATGTTAGGATATGCTTGTCATCTGCATGTTTTTTTTTTTTTTATAATAAGCTGCAGTGTGTCATGATGTGGGACCTAATATCTGACTGAAAAACCAGAACCTGGTATAGCTCCCCTTCACCCAGTGGTCTTGGCCTAAGGAAGGAGACATGAAACACTGGTGAGACACGCATATCTGGGGGTAAGTGAGTTTATACGTAATGGGGTTTCTTGCTTTTCTATAACAAAAGGTCCAATAAAATGTGGGGAAATTCCTGCAGGGTACACCAAGACGGAGATCCTGTGTTGACAACCAGACCCGATTTTCAGTCCGGAAGTTTGGCGCCTCCCCCTTGCACCGATCTTTAAACCAGCTTGATCTTTAAACCAGCGAACCGCCCACGTGAGGGACGTATGAACCCCTTCCCAGATCCGCTCTGCACTTCGGAACAAAGCATTGACCTGGGGGCTATCTGTTGGTTCCGTATCCCAAGGGCAGAGCAGATGCTGGTGCCCTAGAGTACACTAAAAAGGGAGTAAGACCGGTAGCGAAGCGGCTATGGCAGTATGCCATACTCTGCCCAGTCGTGCTGGTGGCTATGGCAGTATGCCTGGAGGAACCTTCTGAGCTCTTGGATGGAGCGTTCAGCCTGACGATTGGATTCCGGATGGTAGCCCGATGTCAGACTGACAGTGGACCCCAGCTTCTTAAAGAATGTTGACCACACTCTAGAAACGAAGTGGGGTCCCGGATCAGACACGATATCCTCCCGACTGCCATAGTGCCAAAACACAGAGTAGAACAGAGTTTCTGCCAGTTGTAAGGCAGTAGAGCCACGACGGGAATGAACCTGACACTCTGAAAACCGGTCTACGACCACTTTTTAGATTCCGGGAGATCCGTGATGAAGGAACTCCACAGAACTAGCAGGGGCATTAATTAGCTGGCAGGTAGTGTACTGGGAAGTTTAATGACTACACATACGGAACGTGAGCAGATTGTGTAAGCTACACAGGTTCTAATGTTTGACACGAATATTTTTTGCTAATCACCATGACAGAGGTAGCCTAGTGTTTAGGGCATTCGCCTGGCGATCAGGAAGTCATGGGTTCAAATCCCAAGACTGCTAAGCACCTCTGAGGTACCCTTGAGCAAGGTACCATCCCCACACGCGGCTCCCTGGGCGCTGTGTTCTTGGCTGCCCGCTGCTTCATTTGGTGAATGGATTAAATGCAGAGGAAGAATTTTGTGCTGTTCACACTGTGTGCCGTGGTGTGTTTACATATGACAGAATGGTCACTTTCACTTCAGTCATTTAGACACCAGGATGACTTGTCAGTGAGAGCTGACTCTCACTCTATTACTGAGCCACATAAATCTTGCCTGCAGGGCAGGGCTTGGGGGATGGACTGAGTGATGTACTATGTTCTAACACTGTATCTAGGGCCCAGATAATGGGTGCCGCAATAAGAGTGGTTGAAATAATTGGTTCCAGCTCAGTATTATTGATTGGGGCAGTGTAACGTTGTGAGAGAGCATCTGCCTTTCCATTCTTAAACCCTGGGTGGTATGTAATATGAAAGTTGAAAAGAGTAAAGAAGAGTGCCCAGCTTGCCTATCTCGGGTTTAGCCTTTTTGCCTGCCGAGGTTTTGGTAGTCGGTAAACATGGTGAATGGGTGTCAGGCTCACGCTAACCAATGTTGCCACACCTCCAACACGGCCTTAACTGCAAACAGTTTGCAGTTTCCTATGTCATAGTTTCGCTCTGGATCAGACAGTTTCCGAGAGAAGGTGGCGCAGGGATGGAGCTTCTCCAGGTCTCTGTATCTCTGCGACAACGCCGCCCCTATTCCCACCTCAGAGGCATCAATCTCTACCAAAAATGGCTTGGCTGGGTCGGGCCTTTTTAACATTGGAGCTGTAGTGAACAGCCCTTTTAGTTTGTGAAAAGCCACCTTTGCTTGTGACGTGAATCTAATTGTCTTTGGTTTCCCCTTTAGGAGGTCGGTCAGCGGTGCTGACACAGCTGATGCCCCGGATGAGCTTGGTGAAGCCAAGAAACCTTTACAAGTTTTTACCCATTTTGGGCTTTGGCCATTCATACACTGGCCATCTCATCCATGCTAACACGATAGGGCCCGATTTGGTAACTGAGAAAGGCAATTTCCTTAGCATGAAACTCACATTTCACATTTCTTAGTATGCAACCCATGGGCAAGCAGGTGATGGAGGACCTTACGCACGTGGGAAATGTGTTCTGATAAGGATTTTGAATAGATTAGAATATCATAGAGGTTGACTATGACAAGTTTGTTCAATGTGTCTCAAAACACATCATTCATGAAGGATTGGAAGAAGGACAGAGCATTTAGAAGTCCATATGGCATTACATGATAATGGTAGGGGCCGTCATCACCTGCTCAAATCTGCACGGGGTTGTATGCACTCTGCAGGTGGAGCTTGGTGAAAATGCTCGCCCCATGGAGTTGTTCAGTGGCCGACAGGATAAGCAGAAGAGGGTGTGGGTGACCGCATTGAGCCCCCTGTAGTCAATGCAAGGCCTGAGGCCGCCATCCAAACTAGCGAGTCCCTGACTGAGTGCCTCTGCTACGTAATGAATCCCTGACTGAGCGCCTCTGCTACGTAATCCTCCCATCGCCTTGGACTTTAAACAATTAATTTCACATGATGAGAACCATGCTGTTATTTTTGTGAGGGTTATGCTGCTTTAACCAGGGCAGCCCCAACACTACAGAGGGGTTGGCCTGTTCCAATACTAAGAATTGTATTTTCTCATAATTAGAGTTATCTATGGAAATAGTCAGTGGACTAAACTGACGCTAAACGGGTGCCCATCTAAAGCTTTCACTGTGATTGGGGTTGGCAAATTGCCAACAGGGAGAGACATGGATGACACGAGGGCCTGGGAGATTAAATTCCCTGCTGATCCAGTGTCTTAAAGGGCGGAAATAGAAACACATTAGTTAGAGAGGTATAGAAAGACAGGCAAACAGAATTGGGAGACATGTGGAATATGTGGTAGTGATACTTGTTTGTCCTGCATGTGGGTTTCACCCTGTAGTAGAAAACGCGTTTTCAGCGCTCCCAGCGCTTCAGAACGGAGCTTTAGTCAGTAACAACAGACTATAGCTGTCAAAGGTTTCTGGCCTGCTAAATGATATTTCTGACTTAAAACAAACTTCACATACTTGTTTCTTGTTCAAGAACCTCATGTGAGAATGAACAGAGTAAACACATATTGTTTATTCTACCAGACCATTGCTTCTGCTTACAGTGTGTTTCTGGGACTGAAAACGCGATTCCAGCGCTACTAAACGGAGCTTTAGTCAGTGAAATCACATTATAGCGGTCAACGGTTTCAGGCCTGTTAAATCATATTTCTGACTTAAAATTACATTCAAATAGTTGTTTCTTGTTCAAGAACTTCATGTGAGAATGAACAGGGTAAACATATATTGTTTATTCTACCAGATAATTGCTTCTGCTTACAGTGTGTTTCTGGGCCTGAAAATGCGTTTTCAGCGCTCCCAGCGCAGCAGAACGGAGCTTTAGTCAGTAACATCAGAGTATAGCTGTCAAAGGTTTCTGGCCTGCTAAATGATATTTCTGACTTAAAACAAACTTCACTGTCACGGGTCTGGTCTGCCGCCACGAGGGGTCGCGTCAGACCCAGGACGGTGGCCAGTCCAGCCTGCAGCCACGGGAGGGCGCAGCCCCCTCTCCTCCTAAGAACTCTCTCACCTGTTTCTGTTTTATTTAGTTAATGCCTGTGT